>OZ024922.1:1910463-2038501 GCA_964017225.1 Netelia inedita | reverse complement strand
AGGGATCATTTTACCCGCACCCGGGGGTTCATTTTGGACACCGGGTGTACAAAATCCTCCTTTAATAGTAGACCTTCACGAAAACATTAATAATAATTATTCCTAATGACTTATGCGATTCAACGCTTACTAAATTTGTAGCTCGATTGAATATAGCTACCCCTTAAATATTTCAAATTAAAAAAGAAGCCGCATCCCTCGTTTTACCGCTGTTTTCCCTTAGGGGGATCATTTTGTACCATCTTCCCCTATATATGACTTTTCTTAAATTTGTTTTCATCATCGCTTAACCGATGCACATACGCCGCTACCCTCATTAGCATTTCATCGATAATTTTCCGTGTCTCCCTCGCGTCAAGTCCCGAAGCACGAGCTCAAACGTCATCACCCGTGACGTCACCCAACGCGCGCGCACACGAGCTACGGTTAAAGCCATAGTTGCCGGTGTGGTGAGCTTTGCACGGCTCGTTAGCGAATCCGGCGCGCGAAGAGCTTGCAATCGCGGTGATGTTCCAGCTTCGATATATACCAGGTAGACACCGACCAGCTAGGAAACAAGATACAAAGAGAGAGAGAGAGAGAGAGAGGAGAGCGAGAGTCAGTGTGCAGAAAGGGCCTGGAGAGGTGCCTCGATAATTTATCGGCTCGTAAATTTCCGCTTTCCCGAATATAATCCTCGAGCGTGTACTCGGCACGCGGGCTCGCGATGCGCATGTGCCCGCGCCTCCCCACCAGGACTCGCGACGCGCATGCGCCCTCTCGCGTCATACGCTCACCGTAAAATTCGCGACATGCGGTAATAACAATAATATACACATCTACACACATATATATATATATATTTAGGCTCGAATGTGCGAGAGGCAGCTCGAACGAGGTGCACGGTTGAATGATTAATGAGAGAGGCATGGATGGATTTTGACGCGAAAAACTTCTCCCACTCTCCCCGTAAACAGCCCGGCCACAGCTCGATGGCTGCGAACTTCCGGGCGTCCTCCCTCTTTGCCACGTTATCGCGTATACACGGAATTATTACTAAAAATCATCCGTTCGACGAGCAAAATGGACCGACCTAACGCGAATATATTGTCAAAAAAACGAGCATTCGACGCGTCGCGAACATCATCGTGGATCAAAAAGAAGAAAAAGAAAACGCGATTTTTATTCTCCTCGTTGACGGGACGCGTTAATACGGATTTGCTCAGTCCCACCCTCGTTCAGTTATTGTATTCTACGTGTTTAAACGTACGAATGGTGAGCGCGAATTACGACTGAACAAAATAAAAACCTGTTAGTCTCTGTATTTTTAATGAGAGGAACATTCGTTCAATGTTTAAAGACTCATACCGCTCTGTATCATTGTGTTTATACATTTGTATATATATATATATATATATGATATGAAAAGGGGGAAATAATTTATAAGAGTTGAAGGGATGAGAGAGTTCGCGTCACCCCAACGAGCTTAATTCGTATTTCGTTTTGGGCGTCGAGCGAACTGGCGCAACGAAAATTAACGTCGGTTCTTTATGAGAGTTTACACAATATACGAGAGCAGTGCACTACATCGAGACGACGCACGAGTTTTGTTATATATATATATATATGAAAAGAGAGAGAGTGAGAGAACAGAGAGCGCACAAAACAAGGTCCGCGAACGGAACTCACGCATCGGGGGTACTTGTGTATTAGGCACGACACCCTTTCTCGCCTCGAAAAGACGAAATGGTCGAGAGGGAGAGAGAAAGAAAAGAAAACGAAAGGGAAGGCGATGCCACGCATACCCTAGACACAGTGGTGTCACGGGAGCGCCGGAGAACAGCGAACACCGTCCGATTTTAATTCCCGTAATCCCATAAGCCCCTAACGCGATTTCACGCTTTCGAATTAAACGCGTGTCCTCTCGCGACGTACGCCGTCATGGCGTTCTTTCGATCTTTCTCTCTCTCTCTCTCTCTCTCTCTCTCTTTCGTTCTCCATCACTTTTGCTCTCGCACGTTTTCTTTGTTCGTAGGGTGCGTAACCCAACAAAGGGCTGAATCTCGAATCAAAACGCGAGTCATTCCGTGTAAGATGAAATTTGTCCTAATTCTCAAATCGGACAACAATATTGATATCTTGTTTATTTATTTTTTTTATACTTAATCTTTTTCATAATAATATTGTGTTGTATAGGAATTTGAGTTTTAAAGAAATTGGGAGTTAAATCAATAACGGGAAGTTATCGAACAAAAAAATTACGTTTTCGTGGTCCTAAAATGTTTTAAGAGAGAATCGTGTCCAGGAGAGAGAGAGAGGGAGAGTCTGGCTGATGGCTGACCCCCAGGTTAATTGCACCCTCGGCGGGGCTTCCCGAGACCTCCCTCGCCGCTTCTCTCTCTCTCTCTCTCTCTCTTTCACAAACACACACACACACACATACATACACACTCTATTCTCCATCTCTCTCCTCGTACCGCACGCACGCACACCGTATAAAAAAGCATGGCTGAATTCTCTTGCGACCGGAATCTCGCCAGAATCCGGATGCCCCACGAAAGGTTCTCGAGAGCTTCCAGGACGTTTTTGGGTAGAACGCGACGAGAGTACAGAATCGAGACGGGTGTGGGTGGAAAAGGAGACTCGCCAACAGGCGAGACTGGCCGATTTTGTACCGATAAATCATTCTCGCCGACTTCGCTTGCGCCCTTTACTCACCCTCTTCTTTTCGCCCCCCACTCCTCATCCTCCTCATCCTCCACCTCATCTTCCTTTCCGCAACATCAGAAGCGCAGGAGCCAGCCCCGATGGCACACGAGACGGTCCCGAAATTAGTGTTACGAGCGCGGTCTTTTATATTCCCCGAGAATTCCCCACGGTGTATTAAAAAGAGATCGAAAGAGAGAAAGAGGAAAAAAAAGGAGGGAGAAAAGACTCTCCCGACCGACCATGAATTAAAAATAGAAAATAAATTTGAAAACAAATAAAAAAAGAAACGCTACATAGTGCGTGTTCGAGTCATAATGGCCCATAAAATAAAGGGAAGATTATCCACGTATAGAATTCCTCCCCCCCCCCCCCCCAAAAGAAGAAAAAAATCTGCGACACGTGCATTAATATTAATTTAACGGGGGAAAAAGAATGAAAAACAAATTTCGAATCCGCTGAATTAAATTACACGAGTCGACAGCGCCGAGATTCTGATCGATCGATCGCATTCTTCATTTATTTATTTTTCTCTCTACAACTACGAGATTTCTTGAGAAACGTTGAACCATCGAGTTCCGGATTATGACTATGTTTACATTATATATATATATTATATCTCCGGGACAAAGCTGCGTAATCCATCGAGCTGTATAATAATGCAATAAGCTCGAGGGCCTCGGGCGGTGATGGACAAAAAATAAAATGTCAAATAAAAAAAATGATAAAAAAAAACACCAAAATACTATATATTTTTCATCGTCGGTTTGCGCATTTAAAATTATTTACGAGTCAGCCGTGTGTGGATAGAGAGAAATTAATTAAAATTCGGACATTGATACGAGAGGAACATGTATATCAGAGATTAATTATTCGATGAGACGGCTCGTTGGATCCTCGATCTTAATAAAGGTTGATAGTGCTCCGCGCCCAGGGTTATTACAGTCAATTCCATCCTATCGTAGAGTCCATACACTCATACATGTATATATGATATATATATATATATATAAACAACAGATCCTTGGTGTATTTTTTTTCTCTTCTCGTTCCGTATCTCTTTCTTTGCTCGAACATTGAATGTTCCTGTTCTCCATAGAGTGAGAGAGAGAGAGAGAGAGAGAGAAAGAACGTGTGCAAGAGCATTCTCTGGACCGGCACATATAGAGGTAGAAAACGCCAGACTTTACGGGTGGACTGACAATAAGTGGACGTCGACACGAGATCTCGCTTGGATTTCAAAGGCGAGTCGCCGCGACTCGCTACCCCGACCCCTCCCGCCATCTAGCGACGGTCGCCACAATCGCAGCATCATCGGTGAGAGAGTGAGAGAGAGAGACAAAGACACCTATAGTTATATATGTATAGGTATACTTAAGCAGAACGAGCAATGTAGCGAGAGCCGATAAGATCGAGACGTCCCGAGAGACGTTCGAGTTTTTAATACCCGTGGTTAGGTCGCGACCTTCTTAGGTATTAGACTCAAGAACGAGAGAGAGAGAGTGGCCAAGAAAGAGTCAGGAAAGTCACTCGACGAGATCTCCGCGTTGCACCGATTCAAAGGATAAACCAAGACGGAGAGAGGAAGAGAAATAAAATAAATAGGAAGAAAAAAAGGAAAGAAAAGATGGAGAAATCGCCTCAATGAAACGGATAGAATGAAACACTATATATATATTGTTTTTTTTTTCTTGTCTCGGTCACTGTACTCTCGTTTCTGTATTATGATTGGGCCATTTGCTCGTCTCGCGATGTCATATAGATTAATGTTACCGATAAGGAATAAATTGTAGGTAGATAAGAGCGATAGGGATGAAAATGATAATTTTATTATTATACGTATTAGTTGGAACGTCATTATTGGGCCAGACAGAAGCGCGCGGGCCTTGTCGTAACTCGATCAATTAACCACTTCGATGGAGGCTGCACGTTCGCGACAGGGTAGATCTAGTTAGTTTCTCGAACACTCGACCGTCCTCTCTCTCTCTCTCTCTCTCTCTCTCACGTTCCGTGTTCCTTCTCGCCAAAAGATACGGCACACTCGAAGTAATCCGTTTAAGGTTATATTGCGCGTTCAGAGGGAGCCACCGAGAAGCACCTACGCGAGCGTCACTAGCGGCGAGGAAGAGAACGAGCGAGTGAACGCTGCCGGAGACTTTGGCCGCTACGAACAGACCGAATTGACAATGGATATTTCTATATCGTGTACTCGTGAGAGTGCCGAAGCACGTATAGACGCGGGCAAAAGGTATCGTCGTCGGTATAGAACGGAAGATTCGATGGACCAATTTGCCATAGGTGTCCCGACGCGACACTATAGTCAGCCGTTCGAGCGATCCTTCGAGAGACGAGTGTCGAATGCTTCGCTGATTGAATTCCCATCGAAAGTGCCTATCTTTCCAACTAATTAAACAATAATATCTTCCTTGAAAAAGATTTAACAGTTTTATTCATCATTTAATTCACATAGTTTCCTTAACGTTTCGAAAATTACATTTTTACGTATTAAAACTAATTTTCGATCAAATAACGATTTGTATTTCATCGAGTTTTCTTTCACGTTCGTATCGTTGCGATAATTCAATTTTTTTTTTACCGCCCCTTCCCCCGGTAGATCTCATCGCGATTCCGTTCGCGGTCGTGACAACACAGGTGTGCGTGCTACCAAGGAAGAGAAAGACGCTTCCTTTTCTTCTATTTCCCTCTTGCGGCGATATACCTGCCTCTCGTTGTTCTCTGTCCGTTTTGCTCTTGCGTTCTCCACCCACGCGTCTTTCGCTCACTTCCGTCGACCTCAAACGAGACTCGCGAACCGAGGACATATAGCTACTACACGTGTGTATATATATGTATATACGGCTGATTCCCGAAGGCACTAATAACTCTCGGCTTTATCGTCCGGCCAGCAATATACCATAGGAAGCCTCGAGTCCCTTCGCTAAAGTATCCAGGCAAAAGACGTCTTGCGTGCAATATGAAAACCCCCGTTAAGCCCACGATCCTTCGAGCCTTCGGGGAAAAAAAGTAAATACCACCCCCCGCGAGTCGAATGCATCGAAGAGCGTAATATATTAATAACGAAGGAAATAATAAAAGAGAGAGAGAGAGAGAGAGAGAGAGTGAACACAAAAGCACCGATATACCTCGTTGAACGAGAACGTTCTTCCGATAATTATCTCTTCGATAAAGAGTCGTTAATTGAGCTCTCGTAACGAGGCGAATAAGAAGAAAAACAGCGAGACGGAGAGAACGAGAGAAAA
Organism: Netelia inedita; assembly: GCA_964017225.1. Lineage (NCBI taxonomy): Eukaryota > Metazoa > Arthropoda > Insecta > Hymenoptera > Ichneumonidae > Netelia > Netelia inedita. Next base: position 2,032,556 of record OZ024922.1, on the reverse strand, counting down.
AAAAAGAGAATAATGCCATAACTTATTTCCCAGTACCTGTATGTAATCTTGCACGCGATTTTTATTACACGCAGGTGTTTCCACGAGATATATATCTATATGCTCGCGCGCGCGCGCGCGCGTTGTATTTACGTTCGAAGAATGTACAAAAGCGTCGGGGCAATTAAATTCATAGCCGCTAAGCGGTCTAATTTGTTAAGAAAAAAAATTTCTTCCCCACGTTCCAAGATTCCTTTTACCGTGAAAGATAAAATTCTATGCTCGTAAATCGAGGCGCGAGTCACGGTAAAGTCGCCTCGGTCGTCGGGTGAGTTTTTTTTAATTTTATATTAGAATTTCTTCTTTTTATCTTCTACGTCCTTAGCATCTCCGGGTTTTCCTGTCTTTTCTCTGTTTTCCTCGGTCACTGGGAAGAAAAAAGGCTCGATGGTAAAAATTTATAGCCAGCCGGGGTGATTTAATTTCTATAAAGCACAGGATCGAGAAATTGCAAATTTAAACAGCCCGCCTTTCGCTACTCGCTGCGCGCGCAACTACGGGCTTGGGCGAAATCGTCGTTTGTTGGAAGAAGTAAGAAAACGTAGGAAAAGCATTGTATGCATGGAAACTAGTGGATGTATATATATAATATTTACCGGCGCGTAGCGACGGGTGGTAAAGCGAAGCGCGAGCCCGAGAGAAGAAGAGAGCGTTTAATTAATTATTCCGTGAGCGTCGCTCTCTTGGACCGCTCAAAATTAAAATCGGTTCATTAAGCGGCGCTACGTGGAATTTTCGTGCTTAATTCAGCGGCTCCCGTTCACTACCGGTTTCTGGATCTTTTCCCTCCCAAGTTTATACATTTCTTTTTTCTCTTTCTCTCATTTAACCTCCGGGCTCTCCACGACGTATACGACTAACAAGACGCTATTACATACCACGAAACGAACGACGAACTTTTTTCGGAATTTGGAATTTCGGAAGAGAAAAAAATGAAAAAAATACAGGAAAATAGTGAGAGAAACTTCGACACGGAATTCGATAACGCTGTTAACGAATTACTCCGGCTCTGTGTCGAAAGGCGCTAATGGCTCGAGCTCCATGTGGTCAATGACGATAATAAAGTAAACGAGTAAACGAGCGATGCGTGTCGCTCGTTCGGGAGAAAATAAAAAAGAAACGGACGAAAAATTTAAGGAACAACGTGAAAAATCTTCAACGAGAGACGGACGTGAATTTTCTGTATATAAATAATTTATCGTCATGAGTGATGAAAAAAAAACACCAAAAACGAAAAAAAAAACGCGTTAAATTTCATATCATCTTCGTCGCCGCGTAATCGAGTCCGTAATGCGCGTTTTCCTATACACTTACCAGTCGCTAATGTCCCAGCTCCAGCAACGATCACGATGTCCTATATATTTATAACTTTTCTTTTTTTTTGAATTTCAATTTTATATTATTTTTTATCGCGTCATCCGTGAATAAAATTCCGCAACGGGCCGCAATAAAATTGCCACGGAAAAGGGATAAAAACCGGGTTAAGAATAATGAGATAGGATGCGCGCGACAAATAATGAATACAAAAAATAATTTGTAAGAAATAAAAGAAACGAGACATAAAGGAGCGTAAAACGATGGATGAGAAAGGGGACGAGAGCGAAGAAGAAGAAGAAGAAGAAGAGGAAGAGGAAGAGGAAAAGGAGGAGGAAGAAGAAGAAGAAGAAGAAGAAGAGGGAAAAGATGAAGTGCACACCAAGAGATAGAGTAACGCCTCGTTACCGAACCGTTCGGCAATTTGCCCCGTCGGCGCGCGAGGGGGCAAACGCCGTCCGTATAATTTTCTCCCACTCCAATTCCCCCTTCCCCACTCCTCCGCCTCCACGGCACCATCGCTCGCTCACTCGCACTCTGCGACCGTAGAGGTGCGATGCAAGAAGAAGGTTATCCACCTGCTAGCGCTCCCGGGAGAATTTCCGGACAAATCCGGTGGCCTCTCTGTATGTGTGTGTGCGTGTGTACTCCCTTGTGCTCTCGCGAGGGTTTATATGGATAGTCGAGAGAGAAAGAGAAAAAGAGGGACTAGCTGGTGAATCCACCAGAAGAGAGGATAATTTTCTACGCGTACCCCGATTAACCGAGAGGTCTTTTCTACCATATAGCAGCCGGCCGGGATCTATCTGTACGCGGGGATACACCTCTCGGGAGCCATAATCTTCTCTCGCATTACCGGATATCCCGTACCGAAACAGAAAGAGTGAGGAGAGGGGTATTATCAAGCTCGAGTTATATTCTCGGAATTTACGTAGGTACGAAGAAAAAAATTCATTATTATCGCGTAATGAATCGAAAAGAGTTCAAGTTTTTCTTTTATCTTTTTTGTTACGACAACACTTATAAATCGCTCTCGCTCTCGCATTTTTATCGCGGAAATTACCGAGGGCGAATGGAAGATAAACGAATCACCTTAAATTTTCTATCCTCTCTTTCAAATTCTTCCAAGGTTGCAAAATTCCTCTTCTCGATTCGTCCCAATGACGATGACTTCTTTTCTTTATCATTTTTTATGTCAACTGAAAAAAAAACCAAAGAAAGGCGAGAAACGGATGGTTCTTCGAACACCCTCGAGAAGAAGAAGAAGAAGACGAAAAAAAGAAGGAAAAATAAATGTCCAATCGAATCTCACCTCGATCGTCGATCACAGTGATTTCGGGTTCTTCTCCCTACGATAAAAATAGTAATCTCCACGGGGTGATCGAAAATATCCCCAGGGTACGTCAAGGCAGGTTCCCGGTTGAATCGCAAGGGGTTGGGGGAGGGGGGGTGTCTGCTAAAATCAAAGCTCTCTACTTTCGCCCAGGGGGGAACGAGGCCTCGCGCGTCTGTAATAATAAGAGCGGAACTCTTTTGCGCCACGCCACATTGTACAAAGAGAGAGAGAGAGACAAAAAGAGGAGAGGAAGAAGCCCCGAGTGATGATCAGTTCGGTCGGTGGCGATTTGGCCAACTGTCCGCGACGCCCACGTAATCGATGATCGCCCGTGATATATATCATGTAACCCACATTGTGTCGGGTCGTGGTGAGATCGGCAAGAGAAGGAGGCGAGGAGGAGGAGGAGGGAGGGGGGGGGGAGCAAAGCTCTCGAGATGCCTCGCGGAATGATCGAGATTGAGCTATCAAAGTAACATCTCTGCAGCTCTGCCCCCCCCCCCCCCCCGCGCTCCCTTTTACCCATTCCTCTTTGATGACTTTCTCAGAAAGCGAACGCGAGTATAACGCGGCAGAAACAAAAGAGAAAAGAAAGAAGAGAGGGGAAAAAAAAGAAAACATTTACGAGAACGCGTTCAACTGTACGTAGGAAATCAGTCAAGGATCTTGTCGACTCGCCTTTCTCTCTCGCGATCAGCCTCGACGAGGATACGAGCGTCGTTTCTTGATTAGAAAACAAGAGAAAGGACCAACGTCGTCGGGTACATATACATATATATATGTATGTACGAGGTTCGTTTATTCGACGTATATATATATATATAGTTGCTAACGAACCAGCCGTCGATTTATCCTACATTATTAGATCTTTCTTTACCCTGCTTTATCTTCTCGGTCGCACACGGGCTTGTTGGCCTCCGCGGTCCATCGAAGATCAAACACGATAGGTGCAGCTCGGACGAACGAGAGCGGTAAAAAGGTCCGATCTATATAGATACAAGAGCCGGAAGGTTTCGACAAAAACAGAGGAGAACAAAAATCGCAGGTACCTGTCGCGCATCGTGCACCCCCCCCCCCCCTCCCCCTCCCGCTCTTCTTCCTCCGTTCTTCCTTCTCATCGTTTCGATCTCCGCTTTGAGATACGAAATCTCGTCTCTTCTCTTCACCCTCGATATCGAAACGAGAGTTTGTTCCGGAGATATGAAATCGTGTTTTCGACTGCCGGTCTTTTGCGATGACGTATATACGTCTAGAGAGAGAGAGAGAGAGAGAGAAAGAGAAAAAAAAGGTTGTCGCGACGAACGACGCGATAGGTTACTATTTTTTTTCTTTTTTTTTCTACCAACTCCGACCCCCGCTTCTTCTTCTTTTGTCTCGGTCGTTGACAACCGAGAATATTACTAGGTCGAGAAAACGGCGAGCAAACGTGACACTCGAGATATCTCGTTTTCCTCTCTCTCTCTCTCTCTTTCTCTTTCGTGTCTTCGTGCAGAATTGCTAAATTGCGAAAGGTGCGCGCGAAGAACGAAATAACAAAAAGAAAAACTGCAGACTGTGAAAATTTGTCTCATTCCCTTTTTCTCTCTCTCTCTCTCTCTCTCTCTCTCTGTCTTTCTCCCTCGGTCGGTGTAAAACATACGTAACGATTTTTCTTTTTTGCTTCTTTCTCTCGTTCCGAGTGCATAAAGCACGGGAGGAAGGAGAGAGAAAAGTCGATGAACGGACGACGAGACTCGAGACTCTCGAGAGACTCATCGCTGCTAGTGAGAGAGAGAAAGAGGGAGAGAGGGCACGATCTCTCGGTGTTTCCTGTTCGCGCTGTTCAGAGCACGAGAAGAGGGGCTGAAACACCGATTCAATTCTATCCATATATACTCGAGAATGCATAGTCTTATTCTGCACACACACACACACACACACACACACACACACACACACACACACACACACACACACACACCCATATATACTACATATATATATATATAGTAGAGAAGGGATTATAGGAGCTTTGCCTCGCGTTGGGGGAGTTCGAAGCTTTTTTTCTTGTTTTTCATCTTATTATTCTCCCTTCACTCAAAGAGTCAATGAGTTCGGGGGTTATCGGTATCATCGCGTTTCTCGCGTAAGGGAAAAAACTCCTAAAGCCACCATTACGTAATGAAGATAACACGACTGTGACGATAATAAAATTATTTCTCGTTATATAAAGAAATCCAACAATTTACCTTTTAATAAATATATTTTACAATCGATCCATTATTGAGATAAACAAAAAAAAAGTGCCTTCAATAATGTTGTTTCGTTTCGTTCCTTTTGTTTTCAGTCTGCAACTGTAATCTTCACGCGAGAAAATGTCGTTTCAACGTCGAGCTGTACAAGCTCTCGGGACGTGTGAGCGGTGGCGTTTGTCTTCAGTGTCGACACTTCACCGCGGGCAGGCACTGCCACTATTGTCGCGAGGGCTACTACCGAGATCAGGCGAGACCGATCACCCACCGCAAGGCCTGCAAACGTGAGTAGTCCGCAAAACCGACCGACCATGTTTTACATATATATATATACATCTATCTCCGTCTATCTCGCAAACGCTTGTGCTTGCGATCACTACGTTATAACCCCCTGAGTGACGACGAAGACGATGAGAAAGGAGAGACGGTGAAAACCGCGAGGTGGTGGTGGTGGTAGGGACGGGGATGGGGGTGGGAGCATGACATCGAGATGATGTTTCGTGGAACGCCTTTCGCTATATTTATATACAGAGACGTACGTACCTATATATAAAGTGTAGTAGTAGTAGTTAAAGCGACGAGAAGAGACCGTCGGTAGACCGCGCGATGATGCATGCCCTCGAACATACCAGGACCCATCAAAATTCAAATTGACCACGGTCGAGCCCACTAGGTGGTATATTACTACCGTTGAATATATTTCTATCCAAAATTAACATAATAAAAAAATAATAAAACTTACCGGTGTAGAAATAAAAAAAATAAATATATCAAGTCACTCGTCAAAGAGAGAATAGATTTTTCGTAAATCGATACGATCGATATTCGCCACGTTTTTTTTTTAAATGAAAATCGTTACTTCGAATATTAACGTTTAATTTCGCGACGATCTTGATCGAATCGAATTTATTATTAATTTTTTCAATATTATTAATTGAATTATTAGATTGTCGAATAACGTTTTTACGAAACATGTCAATTATAAACGAAATAAAATTTCTATTGTCGGATTCCTCGGGTAACGAGAAATTTATAGTAAAGCGAATTTTCTCACTCACTCGTGGTATTTCCTGAATCGTCTTCGTTGTTCAATATTTAACATTATTGCCATATATCTATATAGGTGCATAAGGTAAGTCTCGCATACCGCGCATAAAAGTTATGTATGTAAGCAATGCTGGACATTGCTCGTGTGCATTCCGAGTTGGACGGTGCGGGGCTATCTCAACGGTGAATCGGGCGAAATGCGCGCGCGGATCACCTTATACATAACTATACATCTATACAGGGCGATTTTCCTAAGGTATAGCACCATTTATTCTGGGGCAGATGAGACCATTACAAACAAAAGTTGCAAATAAACATTGGGGATATTTTTAATAGTTTACGAGATATCAATTTTTGAAGTTTGTCCAATCAGCGCGGCGAGAAGCGTTGGAGCGACCCACTCCCCGCCCTATCCGTAGATATAGCACAGTGTAGGGCGTTACATCTGGGATCGCAAAATTCAGAGCAGTCAATTATTATTATTTTATTACGCAGTCATTTTTATTTGTCGGGCATTGAGTGGCTAGGCTACGGCTAGGGCGAAGAGTGGGTCGCTCCAACGCTTCCCGCCGCGCTGATTGGACAAACTTCAAAAATTGATATCTCGTAAACTATTAAAAATATCCCTAATGTTTATTTGCAACTTTTGTTTGTAATGGTCCCATCTACCCCAGAATAAATGGTGCTATACCTTAGGAAAATCACCCTGTATATATATATTTATACATATATATGTATATATATATATATATGTATGTGTATATGAATCGAGAGAGTTCTGGAACAGAGCGCGCGCAGAGCTCACCGAGAGAACAATGAAAGACGCCGAAGAGAGAATCGGCTCTCTCTCACGTCCCTCTTTTCTTCTCGCTGGTTGCTCTTTCGCGATGCGTTCTCAGATATTGGCACGGGGCTAGAGGGTGGGGGGGGGGAGAAAGAGAGCCTTCGCGCTAGGGCATGCGCGAGAGAGTTTTATCGGCTCGAGAGTATCGGGAGAGTGCGCGAGTGCGAATACAAAAGGTGAACGAAAAAAAAGAAGACGATCGCGGCTGAACGTCAGCGCGCATGCGCGAGCATCGACGAGAGGGAGAGGGAGAGAGAGGCCTCGTGGGCTTTCCGACGATTTTTCTATCTCGAGCGCAGATGCGCGTGCGCGATCCTCTCTCTTTCTCGCTGCAAAAGCGATTTTTAAACTGACAATGAAAGGACGAGGAATAATATATAGTGAGATTTATGAAAAATTAAAAAAATCAGAATAAGAAGAAGAAAAAACAAGAAACGAGACTTTACGGAAAAGGTCGACCCATTTTTCATTGAATGTTTTATTATTTTTTATACTTCCTCTCTTTTTGTTTTGTTTCGTTTTATTTCAATTTCTGTAAATCCGAGAATTAACTCGGTGCTGAAGATTCAGGGCGTTTCATTTTATCGGATAAAAAATTTAGTTTTGTTTTCATTTTTATTTTTTTTTATTTTTAAAAAGTCTTTCACCCTGAATAATACAGGAGGAATATGTATAAAGCTGGAATTTCTCGTTGGCGTATCTCCGACGAGAGAGAACAGACCCTCGGCCTGATTTTGCACTTAATACCTCGAGAAATGAAAAAGAAGAGAAAGGTGGAAAAGCCGCGGAAAAGGTTGAGAAGTGGCGCGCAGATTCGCGGCACGTTGCCCTCGTCGTCGAGTGTGTTCGCTACTGGCTGAGCCAACGATCTCTCTCGTAGCAGAAGCGACGAGAGTAAAAAGACTCTTTTTCTCTCTCTCTCTCTCTCTCTCACTCTCTTTTTGTAAAGCTCTGCGTAAAAGCGAGTTTTCGTTTTTCTCCGGAACGAGGCTGCGACAGAAAAGTATGGAAAATGCCGGAAAACCTGGGACGCGAGAGAACATCGTCGTGACGTGAAATTGTGAAGAAAATTTGTTGGCTCTCTCTCTCTCTCTCTCTCTCTCTCGTTCCCTTTCTTACTCCACTCCCTCGACAGTCTTTCGAGAAAGTCGGATAAGGAAATGTTGTTCTATCGAGCGTGGCATTGCATCGCCCTGCTTGACACTCGTTCTACGATGTAAAACACCAATTTCTTCTGTATCCGTCGACGATGCGGGAAAGAGAAAAGTTCTCGACAACAATTTACGTTATACGTTATCGTCACGTTTCAATCTTTTATCAAATTCGTATTAAACGCGGAATATTAATATCGAATTTACGAAAATAAAATAAATAAATAAATAAATAATCCACATATTATAATCAATTTTTTAATTCGAATCTTTATCAAGAATAAATGAGAATTTAATCAAGAATAAAATAAAATAAAGTACGATAAAGTAGAATTTTTTCGAAAAACATAAATTTCTTCGCAACAAAATTTCGAATATACGAAAATAACAAAATTAAAATACCAAAATCTTCCTTCGAATAGTACAGAGAACAAGGATTTATTTTCTCCGCAGTATGCCGTACCATTCGATACTCTTGCATGCCGATAACTGTCGAAAGGCCAATAAACCATATTCTCCTCTCGACGAGTGTATATGTTATACACGCGAGTAAATCGACACGACAGAAGGGCCGAATAGTGGGAGAGAGAGACAAAGAGAAAGAGAGAGAGAGACAGCGAGAGACAGAGAGATTCGCGCACGTCGACTACACACAAGCCACTCTTACACGCGCATACACGCGAAACACGTCGCGTCACGGAAAACGTAGAAGCCACCTCTACGTACGTTATATTAGAAACTTCAGCCCGCGGTCTATTTGCCCGGTACGCGTGACCGTATATAACGAAACGATACGTTTCAACAGCGAGAGGAGAGAAGAGCGATGAGAGAGGGTTGGTGCGAGGGGTGGGGGTTGGGGGTGAGAGCGAAAGAGAGCGAGATGTACCTATAGAGACTAGAGAGACCATGCATGTGTACATATATCCTTTCTCCCCCTCTCTCCCTCTCTCTCTCTCTCTCTTTGGCGTCTGTTTACTTTAACCCCGTCCGGCGAAGCATGGAGGGGATTCCCGGCACAGCAGCAGCAGCAGCAGGCAGGCCTCGCCTCGGGCAAGGGTTGCCTCCTCAAACAGAATCGGTCACCGAGACGCTCGCGGCTACTGTTGCGGCCAGAGCTTCGCCTCGGCCAGGCAGCGAGCCGCGGGGGAGACCTCTCGTTCGCATCGATTTTGCCTCTTGTACTATATATATATATATATATATATATATATATATATATATATATATATATATATATATATATATATATATATATATATATATATATATATATATATATATCACGAACCAAGAACGCTTCGGAGCATAACACACTACGCACTGTACTCGAGCGAGTGGAGTCTCGACTTTTTCCGTGCGCAAGCACTTGGAACAGAAACGACGAAATCGAGTTTATACAAAGTTTCATCAATTTTTTTTATAACACGTTCATCCAATTTTACAAATAAACAAAATCTTAGAATTATTGTTATTTCTTGGGGAAGAGGAAAAAATAAATTATCGTATTAATGCTGATGACATTTCTGGATGGATCGAATATTAAAAAAATTGATTCACGAACTATTTTCCTATAGTCGATTTTAAGATCGATATCTCTGAAAATATTTTTGTCCCCAAGTCGGCTCGTTTCTTTAAAGCCCAACGATCGTTTTGTCTCGCGTACGACTTCGGGGTGAACTCCAGAGGAGAAACGTAGCAAAACGTATACATGTACATACGTAGACAGACCGATGACTATAACACATGTCCCTCTTTTTTTTCTTTCTCTCTTTCTTTCTCTCTCTTTCTCTATCAGAGATTAACCCCCAAAGCCATCATACTCCATCCCATTCAGTAGCCTAGTAGTCGCGTCAGTGGAAAGAATTGAAAGAGCTGATTCAATTCCCCTGGGAAACGTTGCATGTAGACGCGAGCTCGCGCCAAGTGACGACTCTGTCTCTCCCCATTGTCGAGAACGGCAGCAGCAGCAGCATGCATCGTTGTCACTGCTGTGTATCTTTTTTTTCTTCTGCTTCCCTCTCTTTTCTCCCCATTTATAGTGCCTTTCCATTCTTTTATACGTGTATATAAACCACCGAAGAAAACAACACTAGCTCCGCACCTGTGGTTCTCTCTTTCTCTCTTTAATTTTTTACCTTTTCAATGTTCAATGGTGTATCGACGAGTCTCGCGAGCCCACGTACGTTCTCGCATCGACTCTTCCTCGTTCCCCCACTTTCACCCTCTCTCTCTTTCTCTCTCTCTCGGTCTCGTCTAGTGTCGACATCATCCTCTCGATGTTGGGTCGAAAGGGCTGAAAAAAAGGGAAGGAAGAAGGGACATTTTTCTCCGTCTCTCTCTCTCTCTCTCTCACACAGCATCTTTCTCATCTACGCTACTCTCGAGTACGCAGCAATATAACATGTGTGTGTGTGTGACGGCCCGCTCGCCTCCACCACTCGCGAAAGGTGCTTGAACCCGATATCCCGAAGTACAAAGCTTTCTCGCTCGTAGCTCTTCGCACACGTTAGCATATTCATTTACTCGCCACTTAGCCAGCGAGCCTCATCTTTCTCTCCCTCCCCCACTTCGCGTACGCTTCAACCTCGACGAACGACGAGGCTGCACCATCCCTCCCGCCACTCTCCCGTTTCCCCCCCTCCACCTTGTCCTCACTCCCCCTTTACTCGCGCGGAGATCAGCACTATTATTACTTGTCCTCTGTCTTTCCGAATTGCTCCGTCGTATCTGTCTCGTTTTTTTTTCGATCTTTGTCGTCCATTCGACATTTTCCTCGATACTCGTCGACGCTCGGCTACGAAACGACACGAAACGCTTCAATTTTTCGTTGCTCTTTTATAATGCCGATTTTCAACCCTTTCGTCGTATGAATTTATTGTTATTATTATTATTATTATTATTATTGCAGAGCTCGAAACGCGTGCGAAGATATTTAAATAGGGGGAGAGAAACCAATAGGAGAAAAAGGAACGACGCGAGAGGGAAGGAGACGGTGCGGTGTCTAGTTACCGCGTGGACAGGATACCCGAGCAACGTTTTACCTGCTGCGCTGCACCTTCTTTCACTCTTTCTCTCTCTCTCTCTTCCTCTCTCTCCCTCTCTCTCCCTCTCTCTTTCATCCCGTGTCTCGCATCTCTCGCCTTTTAATTTATTCCCGTGGCGCAGCGATACACCTTCCATATACGCCTGGCACCAAACGACTTTGCGTGTTCGTTCGATCGGCGCGCATCGACGAACGCTCGACTTCTTCACGATAGCCGCCACCTGCATTTACATCTATCCGAGATATCCCTCGTGTAATTTTTTAATTGAGGCGAATAAATATCGTCCCCGACACGTTGCTCGATAAATAAATATAATCGCTTCGTATTTTCAGTCGGTCGATCTCTTTTACCTTTTTAACCGAAACGTCGAAAATCACTAATTTTCGTTGGTTCTCGTTATTTAAAAAAAGGAACAAAAAACCCCAAAGGGGGTTAAAAAAGAAACTGTGATAATTATAGTCTCCAATGACGTTAGTCCAATTAAACGATAAGTCTCAAAGTCTCACGAATTGCCGTATCGAATGTTTTCTTAAGCGTCGGACGTCGCTTCGGGTCTTAAGAAATTCTATCGCTAAACAGAATCGGAAAATCTCTTGGTCTCCGTCTTCAGAGGGAGCTCGCGATCCCTTTTTGGCCAGCCAATTAGAATCTCTTAAGGAGCTTATCTCCTGTGCTATTCGGAAACGCCACAGAGAGGTAGGAATTCCTCGATTTTTTTCCCTTCTTCGTCCGACCGTTGGGTGCGTTAGTCAGTCGAGCTTTTAGCATGATGTATAAAACATCTCTTACCGTTCGAGCGAACGAGCGAGAAGGAAGCAAAAAGAGAGTGATAAAGAGAGAGAGAGAGGAGGGGGGAGTGAGTTCCGTTATTATAAATCGCGTACGAGCGTGAGTCAGAGAGCAGCAGCAAAACGAGCCCCAGTGACATCGATCCGATTGACAAAACGACAACGACGGAAGAGAACCCCGAGGAGACTTATAAATATTTTAGTACTCCCGATCGAGATTTCCAGGAAGCGCCATAGCACACGTTCTCGTAAGAAAACGAGAAGTGGTTCATAAACAAAAGATAAAGAAAGTAATAAAATAAAATATTGAAAAAGAAGACACTGGCTATTTTTTCCTCGACGTAATAAATTCGAGGGCTAAAAAAGGATTATACTTACTTAGTGTAAAAAAAGAAGAAGAAAAAAGATCGATCTGGCACGGTATGAAACGAGACACGAACGACGAACGACCCAACGTGCCACTGACCCGCGACCTCTCTATCGATTAAGACGTGCGTATAGTCCGTTGAAACGACGACGAAGAACGTATGAACTCGTATATGTTGAGCTATTAGATGTGAATCTAGGAAGGCAATCGAGTCTGGATGACAAATTAAACCCGAAAGAAATACACGCTCTTAAAAAAAAATAATTATAAATAAAATTAATTATTCAACGATATTATAAATATTAATCAATATTAACTCGACCGGATGAAAAAAAAATCGATCGTCGTGTTTTGATCAATTAATACCAACATTTTTTTCTCAATCTCGATTTATCGATCACCCAAGCGAAATTATCGACTGGCAACGGGCCAATAAATAAATAAATAAATAGATTCTCGGTTTACAAATGCAAACAAACATCGCGACGAGAGTAGCCTCGACTTGTTGCCGTTCCCATTCGACGGCGATCCGAGCGTTCCTCTTGGTGTATCGCCGAGGTGAGAGAGAGAGAGAGAGAAAGACCGGTGTGGATATTCTCGCGAGCCAGCACGTACACCTCGCGCAAGTGCGTTCGATACGCGTCGCGGCATTACGCGCGTTGCCTCTTCGTACACGTTCATCGCTAGTTCCATATACCTATATACATATATAGAAGACGGAATCTCTATAACCAAGCTGTACGTGCTGTATATATATATATACAGGGTGAATCTCTTAAAGTATAGCACCCTTTATTTTGGGGTAGACGGGACCATTACAAACAAAAGTTGCAAATAAACATTAGGGATATTTTTAATAGTTTACGAGATATCAATTTTTGAAGTTTATCCAATCAGCGCGCTCCCCGCCCTATCCGTAGATATAGCACAGTGTAGGGCGTTACATTTGGGATCGCAAAATTCAGAGCAGTCAATTATTATTATTTTATTAGGCAGTTATTTTTATTTGTCGGGCATTGGCTGGCTAGGCTACGGCTAGGGCGGAGAGTGGGCGGCTCCAACGCTTCTCGGCAAAATTCAGAGCAGTCAATGACCGACAAATAAAAATGACTGCCTAATAAAATAATAATAATTGACTGCTCTGAATTTTGCGATTCCAAATATAGCGACCTACACTGTGCTATATCTACGGATAGGGTGGAGAGTGGGCGGCTCCAACGGTTCTTGTCGCGCTCTAATTTGACGAACTTAAAAAATTCATATCTCGTAAACTATTAGACATATCCCTAATGTATATTTGCAACTTTTGTTTGTAATGGTCCCATCTACCCCAGAATAAATGGTGCTATACTTTAAGAGATTCACCCTGTATATACTCCAAAGCTCTCTCTCTCTCTCTGGTACAGCGTAATTGCGCGAATAATTTAAGGGCGCGGCACGACGCGAGTATAACTCTCATCCCGTCCCTCCCTCCCCCCTCTCGCTCCCACTCTTTCAATGCTCTCTTCTCCGCCCGGCAAACTCATCTCAGCATTGCGATTCGCGCACGTTGCATACGCGCCTCGTACACATCGGTAGAAGCCAGTACTTTAAAGAAAAACGATCCTTTCATGTATATTTATATATATATGTATGTGCGTGTGGGTGTGTGTGTGTGTGTAGTATATAGGTAGCGTATCGACGTACACGGGAACGGGATTCGTCGAGGAGGGCGACGATAAAATTGATGGCACGAGGCCGTGCTCGCGGGAGCATCGAGAAATTCTCCCGACGCAAAGCCCCATTATAAAATCGCTCCGACCTCCATGAAAAATGAAAAACGGTGCGAGAAAAATAATTCTTAATGAAGAAATGGTAATATGCGTGTAAGTAAAAAATTAAAACGTTTGATTGATAATTGTTTTTTTTTTAAATTAAATTAATCGATTAAAAAAGATTAAATAGAAGTAATTAAAAAAAAAAGAGAAAATTAATTATAATCGCGCATTTTTCGGACGTGGTTTTGTTCGTCGTCGAGAACATAAGGCACACTCTACTCGTCATAGGGACGAAGCGCTTCGCCGGGGTATACAGCTCGCGTCTCCTCGCGACCGAGACTGTCTCATTAACTCTCGAGACGCCCGTCATTACCGCACACCGTGCGACGCTCTTCGTGTATCCTCGCTTACACGGACGGAAGACGCCGGTGCAGGGCGCACACACATAACGCGCATCCGCGATCGCGAGAGAGAGACCCCGCGCTCTTCCTCCGAGTCTTCTTCAACCCCTTTTTTACCCCCTTTATCCTCCTCACCACCACTCTCTCGACTCTCCGGCACGCCACTCGAGCCGCTTCAAACGCATGTAAACGAAGAAGAGATAGCTATCGATCAGCTGCTGCTGCTGCTACGAGACCTCTCTTCATCCTCTCATTCCCCTTAAAAAATCGCACAAGAGCGATCTCTCTTTATCATGACAGTGACTCTATCGCAATGTGTATCGAACGAACAGAAGGAAAAGAAACGATTCTTGGGATTAAGAATACACCGTAGTTATTAATAAACAAAAATTGAAAAATCCAATATGGTTTGAATTTATTTAATTTCTTTCAATTAATTAGTAATCAAATTAATCGATTCTTAAAATTATATAGAAAAATATAATACTTTGCAGACTCATTGACACCCTATGGATTAAATTTTCTACGTTTTATGACACTTAAACATTAAAAAAAAAAAAATTAATTAAAAATTAATTGATATTTGACATTTTTCACATTTTTGGAATAATTATCAATATCACACAAACTCGCCCCATATAAGGTGGAGTGGGGTAAGTTCGTAAATGGGGTAAGTTCGTAAATGGCCTGTATTTATTCTAATATAAGTTCCATTGGATTAACTGGTAAGTAGAAACATACATTCGTTTGTTGTGAAATGATTGCCATAGATATCTCTCATTCACGACGGGTTTCTTTTGTTTATTACAATCATAAAGTGCAAGCACATGCCAAGACACATAACCAAGTTCGCGGCTTCCACCGTCTTTTTAATTACTTTCACAGTAATTTTGGTCGAAGTGCGCTGATTTTTTGTACATTTGAAGAACATTTATGTAAGTTTACGTTAAACAAATAAAATTGATTAGTTTTATTATGTGTATTGATAAAAACACTACTCCATTCTTGTCTCGGAAATATTTGTGCACGGGGTAAGTTCGGAGCACGCATCGGGGTAAGATCGGAGTAGTGCGCTCTGGCTCCCCATTGTCACTTTAATTTAATCTTTTCTACATTTTTGTCCTACAATCAGTACGTAACTTCGAATATTTATGTAGCTAATGATTTTGTAGGGTCAACATGGTTCGAAATTATGTTCAGAAGAGAACACCAACGTACACAAACCAAACGTTGAACGAAGCTTTAGAGGAGATCAGATCAGCTGAAATAAATGCATATAGAGCCAGCAAAAAATATAAAATTCCATTAAATACAATCATGGATCATTTACGAGGAAGAAGTGGAGTAAAAAGTCAAACGCGAGGGAGAAATACCGCGATTTCATTAGAAGATGAAAGACGTCTTGCTAAAGGACTATTAACTATGGAGAAATATGGATTTGGATTGTCCAGAAAAGAAATGCTGTTGCTAGTTGGATAATTTGTAAACACAAACAATCTAAAAACTCCATTTAAAGACGGTCTTCCAGGAGAAGATTGGTTCCTAGGCTTCAAAAAAAGGCACAGTCTATCATTAAAAAAGGCGCAAGGCGTAGAGATTGCACGAAGAGGAGGTTGCAATCCATTTACAATCCAAGATTATTTCACTTTATTGAAAAATACTATTAATGAACTTGGATTGGAAAATAATCCTTCAAGAATTTGGAACCTAGACGAATCAAGTTTTTTTCACTGGGAATTATTCAAATGTTTTATTGTTGATGTTATAAGTTTTTATTAATTGTTTATTAATTAAAGAAAAATCCTTTTATATTAAAAAGAATATAAGTTTTAACCAAAAAATATATATTTTAATGCTGAAAGTCAACTAGTTCGAACTTGCCCCAGTCCTGGGGCAAGTTCGGATTAGTTGACTTTTTTTAAATTTATCATAATAATGCCACGTTTCAAAGAACATTTATAATCCAAAATAACACAACTTAAATAATAATAACTGCGCTATGTTCTAATACCAACTTTGTAAAGTTTCAATCGAATAGATAGAAATTAGATGGAGTTAAAATATAACTTTACAAAACCTAGTTCGAACTTACCCCACTCCACCTTATCGAGTTTACGGGGAGTTTAACCGTTTAGAATTCCACCAAAATGTTCACCGTGAATTTCGGTGGCTGTTTGAGTATCGCGTTACATTGTCCAGTGGAGACTCACACGTGTTATGTAGTTCGTACACGCGACGTGTTCTCCCTCCTCCGTTATTCCTGCCTTACTATTTACGCTGAATTTTTCCTGGCGAAGAACGAGGGTAAGATAGAGAGAGAGAGAGAGAGAGAAGTGAGGTAGAGTTTCGAGAATGTGTGAACGAGGTAGAAAGAAGAGAGACCCCCCATAGTCGTCTTCCGGATGCGCCCACGCTCGTCTCAAAAGTCTCGGGTTCCACCTCGTGGCACGTATAGTAATCTGTATATATATATATATATATATATTTATACGTGTATATAGGAGAGCCCAATCAAACGTGCCACGAAGACGCGACGACGGCTCTCTCGACTTGGTTCACACTCGTCGGTCCACGAAGCGCGGCATTCGTGCTCCGTACGAGCGTAGAATCTTTTCCCCATTCACGCTACCTCTACCTATAACGGCGACTTCGCTCATTCACTCTTTCTCGGGCGAAAATACCGGTCGCGCTATCTCGCCGAGCGCCAACCCCCGGATGAACGGTCCGACGAGACGAACGAGAGAAACGCAAATGGGGGGGGGGGGGGGGGGGGATACGAGAGCAAAGAGAAAACGATAAAATTCACCCTCCAGGTGTTATTTATTTTATACGCCTGGCTATCGTTTCTTCGAGTTAATTAATTAGAATAATATTATTTTATGTTAAATTTCTTTACTTTTTCCTTGTATTTTAATTTTTGTTTTTCGATCTACACGGAGGAAGAAGCAATAGGAATATTTTATATTAAACAAATACGAATGAGGAAGAAAAAGAACGTTGGTCCTTTTTTTTTACATGGTATATTCCTCTCCGTCAGTCGCGTTTGATATTTAGAGCTGCTTTGAAATTAATATGGAAGCGCGAATATTCTCGACAAGGGGGACTTTTGAGAATTCATACCACGTAAAACCACCCGCGGCTCTCCCTTTTCTCTCTCTCGCTCTCCCTCGCTCCCATCGTTCTTTCGTACCCGGCCACCGTGAAAATAGTCGACGTAGATCGAGATTTATAGAGGTGCACCGTACTAACATATCTATATCGCGAACGGGTGTCGGGTTTCAATTAAATATGATCGATGAAGAGGCCAACTACCCGAGAGCCAACTTGAAGTCAGCAATCCACTGTGAACCAGTGTGACTTTCGTATTGGGCTAGCCCGCGCGTTCGAGAGAGAAAGAGGGAGACCGAGAGCTTAAGAATAGACACCCACGGTGCGTCGAATGGGGGAGGGGGGGGGGAGAGGACGTCGTGACTAATATTTGCACCATCGATTTATAAAAGTTTCGATATCGATATAACAATAGAACAATAATAAAAATATCGATAACGACGATAAATACAATTTATTTCCATTGGAAATTTTATACCAGCTTTCTTTCTTATTAATTAATCAATCCGCGAATCATTTTATTACCTTTTTGTCACATTCGTATTATAACTTCTCTTACATTAATGCCCGAGGGAGAATACGTTCAACGTCACGTGTAAACATTGATTCATCGTACGATAAATAATTTTAGCGATTCGGTTTTGTTTATCCTGGCGAGACTCGTATATAGTCTCCGTCGTATCAAACGAGACTCGCCTATGGAAGGACGGAATGCCAAGTGATACGTCGGAATATACAATAAACGAGCTTACGCATAAACGAGAGACGATGACTATATAGAAAAGGTTTCTTGACGAGGTTGGACTATATGACGAGAAATACGCGAGGCATTCGCGAGAATACGAGTGAGAGAGAGAGAGAGAGAACGATTGACGATATCCAGATGGAGGAGAGTTATACGACTGGGGAAGCGAGAGATACGCGTTGTCAAGATTCCAACCGCTTCAACTTGGAGAACTTATTTTTCCTCTCTTCCTCGCTCGTCGTTTCTACACATATTTATTATCGACGAGAGAGCGTCTTCATCGTCGTCGCGTCACGGGATACGCGCCACTGCGACAAATGGCGCGATAACGCAAATCGTAAATTCGTACTGCGCACACTTTACGCGCATATACTGTACGTACGCTTAGAAATAACTCGGTAAACGGGTATAATAATTTTGGGTGAGAAATCGTTTTACGACGTCTAATCGCGTCTTTTAACAACGACGAGATACTTTTCGTCGAACGTATGTAATCTCAAGATCATCCTTTATCATCGTCATTATTTATCTCTCGATGTACGAAAGGCTTTGTTTTTTTGAATTTCGCGCCGAGCGAATATTAATCTTCGTTCCGGTCGCGATTGATCGAGCCAGGCTGGTGAAAGGCGCTGCTGCATTGAAATTATGAATTATGATACTGGAAAATATGTATCGGCTCGTGTATTTCTGTTTTTTTTCCTTCTTCATCTTTTTGCACCCTGGAAAGGTCAGAGAATCGAATAACCTGGCTCGATTAAAATATCTCGGGCACAATCGAACCACGATCTATCAGTTCGCGCGTTAAAATTTTTTACACCGTGGTTTTCGAGCGACGTGAAAAATGAGACACAATTATAAATCGGGGTGGCTCTCGTATAGAGGATCGCGAGTTTGCGGCTCTACTCGACGGTCGAACGAATCCCCTCGCGCTTGTATTTTTCTCCTCGAAGCATATACCCTACGACATAAATAAATAAATAAATAATATATATATATATATATATATATATATATATATATATATATATATATATATATATGTTGTTCAAGATCCACACAGATTTCTCAATCTCGTCTTCCCCTTTATTCTTTTATTACAAATCGATGCGATTAATATCGCAGTAAGAGCACTCACGGTGGGGGCGCTGGCGACTTGGAATAAAACCGTTTTAACACAGACACACACACACGTATAAACAGGGAGCGAGCAAAACTTCTCTCTCCCCGGATGTCTTAATTAAACGCTCGTCCTTCCTCTCTCTCTCTCTCTCGTTTGCTCTCTGTGTTCCCTCACGTGTCCTATATATAACACGGACAACGAGATTAACGATTGTACATATCTCTCGCGGTCCCAGTGCCAAGTGGCAAAGACACGTGTAACAAACATATATGTATACACAGTGTGGATAGAAAACGGGATATTCAATGGTGTAAAAATCGTCGCAATTAAATAGGATCTTTCTTACCTTCGGGATATCTCGATCATTCCAGGAGCCTCGTAGTATCCAGCTGAGAATAAAACTAAAACCAGTCGTGGTGGCTCGTTTATCGTTCGCCAGAGGGAAAGAAAGTGACCTGTGTATGTCTATATATATATATAAATTGTTTTTATCGTACACAAGGACGATAAGAAGAAGCCAGACGATCTCGTATATATAGTTAACGTCTCCTAGTTGCAGCTGAAAATCTCGGAAATCGAAGAGTCCAGACTGTACGGCGCGCTGGTGGAAAATACGCGAGAGTCGTAGAGAGGGGCGTGGAGGGTTGGTGGTGGGGTAGGTAGGGTAGGGGGGGGGGGGGGGGGGGATGGAAGCCAGAGTGAGAGTATAGTCGATTTATCTCGAATCGGGGAAAACGGCTCGAGGGAGAATGGTGGGAGGAGGGGGTGGAAGTTGCGGCGAACGGGTGAGATAATCTCGAGAGCAACGGAAACGAGGAACCCGTGCGGCCTCCGGCCTTCTCTCCCTTTCTCTCGTTTTTTTTCGTGATTTTCACCATAGGCGGACTTATCCCCGCGGGAGAGAACGCGAGATTCGTCCTAGAGCGAACACTGGAGACGAGAGTGTGTGTTATACCTACGTATATATATAAATGTACGCGTCTGCGATTTCGAAGACGTCAGCGCAAAGCCGTGCGAAAGATATTGCCATGGTCGTCGCAGACGCAAAGAGAGACGATCTATATGTGTGTGTGTGTGTGTGTGTAGTAAAATGTATATGTGTAGGTACACGGGGTTCTCTCCGTGGAGAATAACGCCGCGACGTAGACTCGCGAAAGAGGAAAATCGAACGGGAGAAATGGACCGGTCCCCGAGCGAGCCACTTTTCTCTAACGCGCGAGTTCCGCGCGTCCTTCAGCCTCCCTCGCGAGACCGGATATTATTTCCGCTTTCGGGCTTTCGTTGATATTCGGGACGATAAATTTTCCGGGATAGAAACGCGCAAGGATTGAATAAAACGAGAAATTATTTACGATTATTCATCTACGTGATTTGATAATTATTATTATTTTTTTTTTTAATAATATTCATGAGAAAAGAGGGGTTGAAAAAAATTGGTCCATCTTGCAAGTTTCCGAAAGAAGACGGAAACGAAAGTTTACCCGCCGTATTTTTCCGCGACGAGTTTTTTTTCTTCTTTTCTTTCACGTTCCGCCATTCTTCTCGACCGATGGGTATAATGCGAGAAACGGGAGGAGAAAGGTAGGAAAAACAAAAAAGAAAACGAAGAGAAAAAGTTTCGATCATCTTTGGTGGAAAATACTCGCAGTACGAATCTTTTCAATTCGTGCGGGAGCGTGGTGCCCCCTACCGGCGAAGATTCGTACTGAGACAAGGAGCAAAGTAAACTGGATTCTTTTCGCGGGTTTTATCTCGATATAGCGTCTCCGTTGCGTTCATTAGTATGTGTGTGAGCGCATCGCGAACTCTCTTTCTCTCAAGAGATAGAGAGAGAGAGAGACGGAAAGTGAACTTCGAACGGATAAAACTACGAGCAAAATAGAAAAGTCCTTGGTGCCAATTACTGAATTTCTCCAGAGAGAGAGGGCGCCACGTGACTTTTCCTCGAATCCTTCCAAACTATTTCACGATCTCGTTCATTTCCTTTAGAATTTTTATTCGGTACGAAATGGAGCAAAAGGAAAAGAGATTCGAGTATAGGAGAGAGAACATTCGAGGGAAAAATACGAACGTCGTAATTCTCGCGTGACTTCATTAATGTAAAAATATTCCCACGGCTCTCTCTTTCTCTCTCTCTCTCTCTCTCTCTCTCTCCCTTCTCTCGCTTCCTCATGCTCGATCTTCCTCCATCGCGAATTGCGAATCGAATTTTGTACGTATCTAACTTTTCGTCCCGGTTCGAAGACGTGTGCTCGCGAGTGTATTTCTCGGTAGCGGCGTATAGACCGTCCCGTCGAATAAAACTCTCCTACGCCCCGAGAAGCTCTCTCTCTTTCTCTCTCTCTTCGGTGCACCGCCTCTTCTCGTGCTTGTACGTGCCTCAGTAACTTCTCTCGTGCTCTCTGCACCTCATCTCTCCACCTCCATACGTGTCTCGGGCATTCGATGAGTTCTCTTGATTCTCGAATCTCTCTCTCTCCCTCTCTCTCACTCTCGTATTCTCTCGCTCGCTCTTTTCTCGATCCTCTCGCCCCCTTCGTCGATTCTAGACGGACGCTACACTCGCTCTCCAACCGAGACGTGACGAAATGAAAAGAATAAAAATAAATAAAAATGCGAGAATGAGAAACGAAACGAAGCAATAAGAGGAGAAAAGTACACCTTATATATATAACATACATATATATATATTTATATATATATAATCGTTTCGTTCGTTTCGTCGTCGACGTTCTTTTTTCAACTTTCTTTTATTGACTAACTGCACAATCGACCATGCCGGGGTGAAGGAGTCACGATCCCTCGTGCAAACAGTCGGCAACGTAGAAAACTGTACTTAACAACACACGTCTATATTTCATAGAAATTGTGTGTATCTGCGTTTTTTTTTCAATCTCTCTTTCTCTTTCTCTCTCCCTCTCACGCTCCCTTGATGTGCGAGAACAGTAAACACCCGAGAGCACAAAATACACGGGGAAAGAAAGACCCCGACCGTGATGATATAAAATAAAGTATACAAGCGAGAGCATATAAGGCTGCATCACGTAGGTACATATCCCACCTATATACGTATACGGCGATCAACTTTTATATCAGCTATCATAAATACCTGCTGTCTCAAGGGTAGGGGGAGGGAGCAAAGAGATGGTGAGAGGCTTAACTCTTCGGACGCGTTGTAAAATAAGTGGTATGTAATAATAGCGGAGGCTGTAAACACACAACTTGGCTTATACGATCTCGCGTGTCTTTACCATCGTTTCGATATAACACTGTACAACTAGCGACGTCTACGCTTATCCCCCTTCTCTCTCTCATATACAGGGTGAATCTCTTAAAGTATAGCACCATTTATTTTGGGGTAGATGGGACCATTACAAACAAAAGTTGCAAATAAACATTAGGGATATTTTTAATAGTTTACGAGATATCAATTTTTGAAGTTTGTCCAATCAGCGCGGCGAGAAGCGTTGAAGCGACCCACTCCCCGCCCTATCCGTAGATATAGCACAGTGTAGGGCGTTACATTTGGGATCGCAAAATTCAGAGCATTCAATTATTATCATTTTATTACGCAGTCATTTTTATTTGTCGGGCATTGACTGGCTAGGCTACGGCTAGGGCGGAGAGTGGGCGGCTCCAACGCTCCTTGTCGCGGTCTAATTTGACGAACTTTCAAAATTCATATCTCGTAAACTATTGAAAATATCCCTAATGTATATTTGCAACTTATGTTTGTAATGGTCCCATCTACCCCAGAATAAATGGTGCTATATTTTAAGAGATTCACCCTGTATACAACGATATACGAGACACTGTAACTTCGTTGAATCTCGCAATTTTGTATACGTAAAAATATATATGGATAATGATTTTTTGATGTCTCGATAAAATTATAATTTATATCGTAGAATTGCGTCGTTCGTGATTGTATTTGACGAATTATTGTTATCGTGATTGATCTCTACGATCGATTGAAATTTAATTACATTGAATTAATGATAAATATTTATCCAAGAATATTTATAATTATTGAATTAATCATTAATTGAATTTAATTAAATTGTGTAATTACGAGGATGATAATTTTGATGAATTTATAGAAAAATGATAAGGATGTAACGATAATCGTTTCAATTACGTTCTTCTCGAATCGATAATTATACAAAAGAGGATTATGCGTCGAGATGATTTTTCGCGTGATTGCAGCTGTTGTATAAGAGCGAATGTACATCGAGTCGAGAAAAGAGGGAAAAAGTGCCGGCATAGGCCGGGCGGGTAAGAGTCGAGCCTTGGCGACGTCCTACAGGTGGGCATCGCGTCGCGTACGCTCCTTCTGGGCGCAGTGGTGATCCTCGGTGGCCTGACGGTGCTCTGCCCTTCGCGGGCGCGATTTCTTCCCTCCTTTCTCCCTCTCTCTCTTTTTCCTCCCGTTCTTCTTGCCTTGGGCTCTCGCGTTGCACCAGGCACCAACTTCCCATACGAGACGACAACGACAACGACGACGACAACGTCGAAACCAGTTTCCTTCTCTTCTTTCCTTTACACTCGCAAACTTGCGAACGCTCAAACTCTTCCTCTCTCTCTCTCTCTCTCTTTCACCCCTCCCCTCTTCTCGCACGAATATATCTCGCGGGGTCATCCGTATATCCCCCTCCTCCTCCTCCTCCTCCTCCTTTCTTCACTCCACCCGCCCCGCCCCGCGACCATCTGCACCAACGAAGATCTCGCTACGTGCCGTACAGCGGTAATGTTGCTCGCGATCCTCTTTATACACTGTTTCTTGCCTTTATGCATATACATACGTGCATATATAGCCCGTGCGGTACGTGTATTCGCCGGCAGACGTGAAAATCGAGTAAATAACGTTGGAGCAGCAGCAGCAGCAGCAGCAGCAGCAGCATCTCGCTGGAGCTCCTCCGGTGCTTTTACTCGTAGCCTCTGCGCCTTATTCCGCGAGATAGGAAGGCAAGAGCTTCGGAACTCTCTCGTCGGGTAGTAGGTACGAGCTAAAAGCGTTATCCACAGGTGCTCCCGGGCTCTCTCCGCCTCTGGTTTTCTGCCTCTTCTCCACGTTCTCCGGGCAATGGAAATCCTCTTCTTCCTTCTTTCCTCTTTTTTTTTCTTTATCTTCGCTTCATCTTCGTTCCTCTCTTCTTCGTGTCAAACCAGGAAGTTGCTCGTACACGTATACCTACACGAAACGTACATGTATCGGTGCACGATTTTTTTTATATCAATAAAAACTTTTAGATTAATCGAGTAAAAGAAAAATTAACTTTTTTCCATTATTTAGAGAAATGAAATTTTTTCATTAAAAATTTTTCATTCATCGAAACGGTTTGTTTCTCCCGAAGGAAACGAGAATGGACCATCGATATTTGGATATATCGTCTCGAGTCTTCTTCGACTTCGTAGCTACCGAGCGTGAGAGAAATATATTTTTCTCGGAATCACGAAAATATCTATACGAATATATCCGAGGGTAATCCATTCTCGCGGTTTTTCTTGCTTCTATTCGTTTCTTTTTATTATTTTTATTTTTTTATTTATTGCGCCATAACCCTGGCAATCCTCAATTTTTATTTCATCTCATGCATACCGATTCGTCGTGTCGTTCGTCGTAGATGCGATAAGTGTCGATTGAAGAGGGGTGGGCAGGGGGTGGAGTGGGAGAGGGATTTTCAATTTCCCCTGTACGCCGGTATAACGCTTTTCCTACCGCGTACCGGGAGAGAGCGTCTACGTGAGCGCGCGCGCGCGCGCGTGCCTCGGATTCCGTAAATTCGCATCTGGATTTATGTATGCTAAAACGACACTGCCGGAAGAGCTTTTTCCTATCGCTCGTCCCGGGGCACGAGGAAAAGTATCGGGAAACGAACCTTCTCAAAGAATTTTAGCCTTTTCATATATAGATATAATTCCGAATAAAACCTTATAAGGGAGAAAGAGAGAGAGAGAGAGATCGGCATTCCTATATACAATTTTTAGTATACCCCACACACACACACACACACACACACACACACACACACACACACACACACACACACACACACACACACACACACACACACATATATATATATGTGTATGTATGTATGTACGAAAAACCTTATGCAGAAACGTGGCTCTCTCTCTCTCTCTCTCTCTCTCTCTCTGTCGGTTTTATCCGGTGAGCCGCAACTTCATCGCGTCGTCACGTAACTCTCTTCTCGCGGTGGACCCAGCGGCGATATGCACGCGAATATACATATATACCTACCTATATATATGTGTACACGATGAAAAGAAGCGAGAGCATGGAAAGTTCGACAGTGAGAAAATTTTCGGCTATTTCCTTCGACGGTAGTTGCGGAGAAATATATTTCACCGTGTGCCCGCGCGAGATAGAATTGTGGCAGCAATCAGGACTTGTGTACACGAGAGGGAAACAATTTGCTGACTCTCTTATATACATCTCTCTCTCTCTCGCTCCCTCTCTCTCTCTCTCTCTCTCTCTCTCTCTCTCTCTCTCTCTCTCTCTCTATATATATATATATATATATATATATATATATATATATATATATATATATATATATATATATATATATATATACACAGGTATATATGGGTTGTAGAGTCGGCGAGCCCTGGGCACAGCACGACGAGTGTGAGAGACGTCGAGTTATGAATGCGAATTTCTTGGTGGCGTAACCACCACCAGACTGGGTGTCGCGTTTGATTATGGTCTGTGTGTGTGTGTGTGGAAACTGGAAGAAGTAAAGAGGGAAGGATAACTCGACGACTGAATTGAGAAGCAGAGTGAGAGTGAGAGAGGGATGGAGAAGAGGAAGGGAGCAGGGGGTGCTCGAGGTGTAGGTGGAAAAGCTCGCAAAGGCGAAAGGAAAAGCCTCGAGAGTCGACTTTGTCGTCGTGACACGAATAACTCAAGCTGCAAGCTCGAACCAACTACCCGTGGAGCGCCAAAGCATGCGGATCCGGGGTGGTGCGAGAGAGGGAGGAAATAGAAGAGAGAGCGTGTCTCGATTCTCCAATCGAAAACGAGCACGTTTCCCTCTCCTCGTACCAAACGCGCGCCTCTATCTCTCACGAAACACGACAGTTGGCAAATTCTACGTTATTCATGATGGAGAGACATCGGTGGGCGCGAATGCAAGTAAATCGATGCAAAGGTGCGATTAAGATATGACGAGAAACGGAAAAGAATGACAAAATCGTACGTTCTCGTCCAATGGACGATAATTTCATTGGACAATCAAGCTCTGGCTTGAAACGAGGGAAACGAGAAACGTCAATATTGATGGGTTTTTAAATTAGCACTGTAACGGAATATTACGACATCTATATATATATTTTTATTTTTATATAAAATAAAGCCGATGAGATTTATCTCAGTCGTTCCGGAAATTCTATTGGAAAAGCTCGGCACTCGCCAGAAAAGCTTCGCGGAGATTGTTTATCCGGATAATGGAAGAAGAATCGCCTCGAGTTGAACGGGATATGACGTAGGGAAGGAAGAGAGAAAATAAATGTATCGTCGAGAAGACTTTGGTCGAATCATAGTGACTAGTGGCTCTCTCTATTTCTAAAAATATATTTACCGAGTTATAACTTCCCGAAATATCAGAATTTTATATAATTATTTATTTATTTATTTTTGTACTTGTATACCTACTTTTTTTATAATAAATGAAAATACGATTTCGCGAATTAGAGACACAATTATTTGTTGTTAAACACAATATATATATGTTTGGTTTGATACAAAAGTAATATATATATTTGTACGAGGAGTAAATTGTCCTCGAGAAATAATCAGTTTCCGCACGATGAGCTACCCCCCTCGGCACGGTATATCGGGGCTCTCATCGAGAGTCCGGCAGAGAGTTCACCTAAAGGAGAAGCGAAGGAGACGTGTATATATATATACTCGAGGAAAAGAACAAGAGGACAATTTCCAGAAAGGACGTGCAGGACGATAGAAAGAAACCGAGAGGTATGGGGTTGAGAGATGGTCGAGTCTCGAGGGAAATATCGAACTAAAGGCCAAACAGAGAACGGTGAACGCGCAGATAGAGAGATAAAGAAAAAATGAGGAAAAAAAAGAACAACAAATGGAGAAAACCCGTCTGGGCTGCTTTTGCTCAGACCGAAGACAGAGGTAAGAGGTGGTCAGCCCGAAACTTTTCGCAAGGATCTTTTTCCCGTGGAGAAATCCCACGGGAGACTTTTCTTCAGGTTCGTCTCTCGCTGATGTCTTCTTCTCTCTCTCTCCCTCTTTCTCTCTCTTGCACAGCTCATCTACATTTTTTTCCAACGTCAACGATTCAAAAAATACAACCTCTAGGAAGTTGGCACCGCACTTTTGAGTTACAACAATTTTGAAGGTTGTTCCAGGTTGTTCTAGGTTTGTTCTACATTGTTCCAAAACGGTATAAGGCTGAGACTGAAACTTTCAGAGAAAATCCAAAAAAGCGATTTTTGAGTTGGCACCGCACTTTTAAGATATCGCGATTCTGGCGGTTGTTCTGGGTTGTGCTAGGTTTGTTCTACATTGTTCCAAAATATCGCGTTCGAAAAAAAATTATTTGTCACAAATTTCGCGAAAGATAATTTTTGAGCTGGCACCGCACTTTTAAGACATCGCGATTCTGGCGGTTGTTCTGGGTTGTGCTAGGTTTGTTCTACATTGTTCCAAAATATCGCGTTCGAAAAAAAATTATTTGTCACAAATTTCGCGAAAGATAATTTTTGAGCTGGCACCGCACTTTTAAGATATCGCGATTCTGGCGGTTGTTCTGGGTTGTTCTAAGTTTGTTCTACATTGTTCCAAAATATCGCGTTCGAAAAAAAATTATTTTTCACAAATTTCGCGAAAAATAAATTTTCAGCTGGCGCGCACTACGTTTGTTCCAGGTTGTTCTATGGTTCAATGATATTGTTCTATATTTTGGTGGTCCTGGCTCCACGTTATCGGTCAAATAATTCAAACATACTTAGGTACCTACAAGAGTAAAGTGCCCTTTGTACGTTTGTTCTGGCTAAATTCGAAGTTGTCACTATATAGTTATCGCTATATTTTGGAACAATGTAGAACAAACCTAGAACAACCTGGAACAACTCCGAATTTAGCCAGAACGAACGTACAAAGGGCACTTTACTCTTATGGGTAGACAATTGTTTTTGCATTACTCGACCGATAACGTCGAGCTAGCGCCACCAAAATATAGAACAATATCATTGAACCATAGAACAACCTGGAACAAACGTAGAACAACCCAGAACAACCGCCGGAATCGCGATATCTTAAAGTGCGCGCCAGCTGAACATTTATTTTTCGCGAAATTTGTGAAAAATAATTTTTTTCGAACGCGATATTTTGGAACAATGTAGAACAAACTTAGAACAACCCAGAACAACCGCCAGAATCGCGATATCTTAAAAGTGCGGTGCCAGCTCAAAAATTATCTTTCGCGAAATTTGTGACAAATAATTTTTTTTCGAACGCGATATTTTGGAACAATGTAGAACAAACCTAGCACAACCCAGAACAACCGCCAGAATCGCGATATCTTAAAAGTGCGGTACCAGCTCAAAAATAGTTTTTTTGGATTTTCTCTGAAAGTTTCAGTCTCAGCCTTATACCGTTTTGGAACAATGTAGAACAAACCTAGAACAACCTGGAACAACCTTCAAAATTGTTGTAACTCAAAAGTGCGGTGCCAACTTCCTAGAGGTAAAAATACAACGTTTATTATCTCGTAAAACGAATGGGAAAAATCGATCGCGATGTATCGTTACACCACTCTTTTTTTCTATTTTTCTTCCTCATTGTTCAGAAAACATATCGTTCTCGTTAATTGTAAATATCGATCCAACACGAACGTGAAACGTCGAATATTGCGCAGTTTATAGGTGAATGGGCGAATAACGCGTATATTATCGAGAAAATATTCAAAGCACGAAAAAGCCACCGAGGAGAAAGGAGACAGGTGGAAAAAGAAAACAATGGGCATCATGCGCACACCCCATTTCCGAACATTCGTGGATTTGTGTACGAACGACGATCGTTTTCGAACTCGATATAACCGCGATAAGCTCGGCTCTTTACTCATGGGAAATTTTCGGGAATTGGGGCAGAGGGTAGTATGCGGGATACATAGTGATAGAACAAAAACGTACTCTCGGTCATCGACGTGAAGGGCCAACGAGCCGTGAATTGTGGCTGTCGACCATCCGGAACCATAGAATCAGTCCTCCTGGTTTTGTGGCTGTGGTTCACCCCTACGTTATATATAAATATATAGACACACATATATATCTGTAGATGGCAAATATTTCGGTTTTACGCTCTCGAGAACGATGCAACGACTCGTCTTCTCCAGCGTTAAATTTGATCATGAAATTAATTTGTCCGAAGCAAATTGAGAAATTGATGCAAAGTTACGAGTAGCAATAAAAGATTGTTTTCCCACGAGACAAATCACATCTGTACCGATAATAACATTTCATCGCGAATTTAATTCATCAAATACGAATGAAAAAATTGATGTAACCGGTGCGTCATGATAAACGTAGAGTTGAGTTAGGGGTAGTAAATGTTAAGTTAAGGGCGCACAGTCTCCGATTATTCTCTATCATTTTTTTCTGTTATCTCGTTTATAAAACTGTCCCCTTCTCGTTTCATTCGCGAAAATCTTTCGATCGAACATTCACCACCGAGAGCACGCGAGAAAGGGCTTTGAACTTTGTTTCCGGAACGAAGGAAAATAAAAAGAAAGAGAGAAAAATACGAGACGCGTAATACCTCACTGTACGAAATTCACCTTGTTTTATTTCGAGGGTTACTCAAAGGGATTAAAATATGAAGTAATATTGTTTTTATTACTCGAGTAAAATTTTCGTCGAGCCCTTATCCACCCGGGATTTCGTACGTTGGCAAAATGAGAGACGTGTATATATTAAAATCGTTGGAGCTAACCGCGAAACGCTGCACACGAGAAATTGACTTTATCGCGTGTTTCGTGGTATAACGGAAGAGAAAGAGAGAAAGATATATACATATATATAAATACATATTGAAAACTGGTCGCGCGTGTTGTCGCGGACGACGGCGCTTCACTCTCCGCAGGGAAATCAGCTCGATAATCCGATTAATAAATTGGCGAGTATTCGCGAGCGCCCACAGCGAAATCCCAGGGTGAGAGATAACCGGCCAATGGCCACACCACCCATCTCTCTCTCTCTCTCTCTCGCTCTCTTCTTTAACTCGTTCAACCGATTTAATTGGGCATTTACGTCGCCTCTCCGGGTATCCGGCTCCTCTCGTGGTCAAGCGATTGGGCGTGGTGGTCATCGCTCGTACGGAATTTCGGCGAGTTCTCTTACGCTCCTTTTTTCATTTTGTTCCCCTTCCTTCTTTTATTATCCTCGCTATACGAGTGTAAAAACGACCGGAAGATCCGAGGCAGAAGAAAAAGAAGAATAAGAAAAAAATGGTCAATGATTCTTCGAGAAAAAAGAAAAAGGATAAGAAGAAAAGAAATATAAAAGGGAGAATGATCCTTGAAAATATATAAGAGGAGACCGAGCGAAACGAAAAAAAGAAGAAGAAGAAGAAGAAGAAGACGAAGAAGAAGAAGAAGAAGAAGAAGAAGAAGAAGAAGAAGAAGAAGAAGAAGAAGAAGAAGACGTGGGCGCTCACTGGACGACCATCAACGTACGAGCTACCCGCTGCGAAAGAAAGCATATATACAGATATATATGTGTGTGTATGTTTGCACATAAGTGTATGTGTGTGTGTGTGTGTGTGTGTAAAGGATCGTCAGGAAATAAAGTGGGCGAACTCGCATACGAATTGCCCCGGTCTCGCGGGCTCCCTCGATCTCGTTTGCTCTCGTTTTCACCGCCGGTGTGATGGCAGACGAAAGAGTGCAGGGGGGGTGGTAGAAGCAGGACGAAGGTAGGAAAGGGGGATGAAAGACGCGCGTGGAAATTGACTCGGACAGCGGCAGACAGGGAGGAGTAGGTCCTTTTTACAACTACCGGAGGATATAGAGAATCGTCGTAGCGGAGCTTACGCGAGCGTATTCTCGCTCTCGCGATATCCGAGAGACAAGAACGTAACTGCCCCGGCTATCTTATCGAGAGACGAGAACTCTCGCCGTGGCTAACGAAACGGTCGTTTTCTCACATCATATCGCCTCGATCGAATCGATTTCTCGGAGAATTTTCTCCCTCGTGTGCGTTTGTACGAGTAGCGCGATTTCACGCGCACACATACCAGTTGGAATAAATTTACGATAACGAAAGCCACGGCTGGGATTGGAACAAGGGGTGGGGGGGGGGGGAGGGTGGAAACAAAACAAAAAACATTTTGAAACGTACGTTTTCGCGTATAAAATACAACGAACGAGCAATTTTTTATTCAAATATTTATCTTTTTTTCCCCTCGTACGGTAGTATCCGTTCCTCGTATCGGGAAAATGTACCTACCCTGTCATAGAATCAAGAGAGAACAAAAAAAAAATAGAAAATTGAAATAAAAAAGAAAACACAACGCGCACACGCGCGCATCGGTCCGTGTGTGCCCAGAGGCCTATATCGGAACTTTTCATCGCGCCTGCATCGCTACCTTGCGAGTACTACCGCGCGGCTCGTACCGGTGCTAGAGCGTAGCGCTCGCGATGCAAATCCAAAAAAAAGATACGCAAAAAGTAGAAAGAACGAGAAAGAGAGAGATAGAAAAAAAAGAAAGTCGCGAGTAGAAGCTAGTGAGTGGGCGCGCGATATGCGAGCTTCGTGTTATAAATTGTTTCACCGCGAGGATCTCGTTTACTCGGGAGCTGCGCTCTCTCTCTCTTGAACCCCCCCCCCCCCCCCCCCTCCAACCCCTCTCTATATTTTTCTCGTGAAAGAGAAAGAGAGCTCTTGGGATCGGCCCGCGTTTGCCCCGGGCTACGGTAACCCTGTACACAGAGCACATGCTATATCCCATATATATATGACATACACATATATATATGTATATTCCGTGTATGCGGATACGTACACCGAGATAGCCGAGGGATGAGAAGCGAGAGACCGGTGAATCTCTCGCCGGCGAGAAATCAAATCGATTCGATCTCCCTTGCGTGGCGTACCTACATATATATATATATATATATATGTATGTATTTATGTGTTTGTGCGCGTGTATATATTTGGTACATAGAGTATGTAGGTATATACGGTACGGCCGTTGTAGGAGAAAAAAAACGTTTTCACTCGTGCCTCCCCGTTTCCGTTTGGTCTCGCAGCAGAGTCGCGCGATCGCGAGCGTCCAGGCGACTACGACACCGGCACGCAATCTTCGGTCGCTATCGTCGCGCGTGCTGTATGCTCGCGCTCGAGAGACGTTAGAGATGAAGATACAGGGAACAGGATCCACGAGCGGACGTTGAACGCGAGCTGTCCACCTCCGTGACGAAATAAAATGCAAATTTTTCATTCTCGAAATTGAGAAATTTTTCATATTTTTTTTTAATGATTAACGTTAATGGTTTTCTTTGTTTTTTAATTTGAGAAAATTTGAGGGATTTCGTTGGATGAGAGGGTTGTCAGTGACGCAGTGAACGAAAGAGTCGTTTTTTCGTATTGTTCTTTGTCGAGGTGACGAAAGTGTCACAAAGAGGGTTACTCGCCCTCTGTGACTTTACGACAGAGAGGGTATCAACGAGGGATGCGCAACGCTCGAGAGAGGCTAGAGCAAGAAACCTCTCAAGGCTAGCTTGACCCTCCACCCCCCCCCTCTCTCTCTCTTTCTCTTTCTCTCGTTTCGTTTTTTCTCTCTCTCTTTCTCTCTCGTCGACTATAATCGGCTTAAAGCACCAAGCAACCTTCCCCTTCGTTCGCCTTCACAATTTTCGTGCACACGAATAAATATATATGAGCGAGCGGAATCTCTCCCTCTCTCGCATCGCGCGCGCGTTACTCCTCGTCCGCCGACTGGCAACCCGTTCGCGGATAAGTCGAATTTATGAACGCCGTTTTTCGTGAGGAGCGAACGAAAATCTTTTCTCGCTCACTACCTCTCTCTCTCTCTCTCTCTCTCTCTATGTCTGTCTTTTTCCGTTTTACAGTCCTCTCTCTTTCGCTCTCACACCCTTTTCCAATCTCGGCATTCCGTGCGCCTGTATAAACCGCGATAATCTTCAAACGGATGTAAACACTTCGGCTCTCTTGTCGATCTCCTACCCGAGTACCGTTGGGACTCTTCGACCCACGCAACCCTCCTTACAATTCTTTTTTTTTATTCTTCAACCTCTTATTTATAAATAAAGAATTCGATTTTTATCTTAATAACGAAATTGATCATTCTATTTTAATTATGAAGATTCCATTCTTATAAGAGACTTTAAATCAAACGGGATTTTTTTAATCGAGGATTACGCAACAGTTATAGGGTGAAATAAATTTTCTATTTTAATTGACATAAAATATCATTTAATTGTGCAAAAAGTCGAGTCGTCTCGCCACGTTGTCATGAAAATACTTCGCATCGGCGCGAAGATCCGACACCTACGACGACCCCCCGGACGCTTTCTCGCCAATATCATACACGGGTATATGATGTATACGTGGGAATGATTAATCGTCTTCGCACTCGACAGTGTCAGGCAGCGTGCGAGAGGAAGATGAGACGGCGGAGCGAGTGAGAGAGAGATAATAAAAAATAAAATAAATCTTCGAGTCTCAGGCACAAACATTGGAATATCCATTGCTGTGAAAGCGAGGGTGGGAGAGGAGCCAGGTGACTCTCTCGATACCTCTCGATAACGGTACTTTCCCTTTACCGCACCGAGAGAATTTCTCGCCTCTCGCAAGAAAATATCTCTTTTACGCGTCGGTCGTATCATTTTCATTATTTTTCGTTTTTTTTTTCATCTTCTTTTTTTTTCCTCGTTCTCCGCACCTCTCTCGTGCGAGCGTTGATCAGTCGCGCGCATACCACGTATCGCGTTGCATTCTCCTCCTTAAGTACACCGCTCGACCGTCAAAGTGTAAAATACACGCTCGAATGAGAGAGATGGGGGAAGTGCCGAGAGAGGGAGAGAGAGAGAGCAGGGAGGACAGGAGAGACAAAGGATCGTTTGTCCGTCACTGAGGTACTTTGGAATTCGCATCCACTCCCGGATTACGCCACCCATCTCTCTGTCTCTCTTTATTTCCGAGATCCTCTCATATATGCGCAAGAGTACAGCGGCTATAATCATATAGTGGCCATATTGCCTCTCCACACGACGTTGATGCGCGTGTATGCTTATGCCCACGGACCCCCGACCGTGCAACTTCTGTTACAATAATAGTCGTACCTCGATGCTTGGTATTCTAACGCTAGCCTGCTAAACGTTTCGTTCGCCTTATTGCCGCGAGCCTGCGAATCGTCCAATTGTCACTAAAAAAATCAATTTTCCGACAAAATAACAAAATAATGATATAAACAATTTATTTAAGGATTAAAAAATATTTTCATTATCTTTATCATAAATTGAAAAATAATAATGTAAACAATTATCCATCGAAATAGGTTGTCAATTCTAATAATAATTTTAATTATTTTTTAAAAATATTAATTTTGTTAATCTTCATTATGATGAAAAAATAATTTTTAATTTAGAATAATTTTCTATCAAACTTTATTAACGTTTCGTGTTTTTTCAATTCGACCGATTTCTCGCCTCCCCCCTGGGCGCCTTCGTTGAACAGTAGCAGCGATCGGCGCGTCACAAGTAGTACAACCACGCGCACGGTCCGACAGGTTTATGTGCGCACAGATTAATATGAATTTATTTGACAAGTCACGGAGATTACGTCGAATTAAATCTCAACATGTGAACGTTACGATTGGAGGTGATTTGTACGTTGAAAATATTGATGCAGATACAAGAAATTTTAACCTATACCTATATATCTATACATACATAATATATCTAGAATAATGTATTTAATATATATGTATTTCATAAGCGAGAAATCTCGAAAAGTTGCGCAAAGAAGCTGCGAAGAGAATTTCCAATCGAGCGTGAAGATAGTGGAGGAGATGCGTAGGAGTTTTAGCCGGATGGTACATAAGACGGTGAGAGAATCGAGCATATCTCCTCGCGTCACCCGTCTTCTCTCCCTCTCTCTCTCTCTCTCTCTCTCTCTCTTTCTCTCTCTCTCTCTCTCTCTCTCTCTAGTTACGCTCATCGTGGCTAAGGATGATAAATGCGATAAAGTGGTACCAGTATAAATACATACATGCATAACATATATATATATATGTTATATGATTACGGTATAGTTATAGCGTCCATTCGTTCGTGATGATGATGATGGTATCGTATCAGCTTAATGGGCATTTTACTACAGTACGATATCTATACATTTATACATTATTATACGAGTCACGAAGGATGCTTTTCGAGCATCTCGAGTCTCTACTCTAATGCGCATTTATTACTCATGCCCGGTGGCCGGTCGAGATTATCTTCAATTTATATTTATTTTTATTCGTTCCAGAAGAGATCTAAACAATTAATTATTAAGCATTGAACGGTGATAAGGGAAAATTGGGATTATTCAACGGTCAGCGTGTGTTCTTATCGATATAATCGTCTTGCAACAGGGCTTCTTGTCGAAGCCACGAGACTAATGTTCGATCGATTATTCGACATGAATTATCATCGAAAAATGCTCCTGGGAATTCGTGATTCACGATTTGAAATTAAATTTGCTCTCTCTCTCTCTGAATTGCCCCCGCCCCCTTCCCTTTTATCGCTCGCTTTCACTCGTGGACATCGAGTCTGTTTCGCGCTCACCCCCTCCGGCCAATATTACAGAATGTTCGAATACATAGTGACGAGGGGCCGCGCATAAATTTACAACGAGATCAACGAGTATACGTATACGGAATTGTTGATTTATGTGCGCGCAGCATCTCTTTCGCGAATTGCGACCAATTCCGACAATTCGATTTGGGGTAATTGATACCGGGAATGAGGTCGAATGGCTAGCTTTTGCGCAATTGCCGATAGAGCGAGAGTTATAGCGTGAGAAAAAAAAAACAATCGATCGATCGTTTCTTCGCCATATTTGTTCGATCATCGAATTAAAAAAGAATTAACTTTTTATTAAAAAAATTAAGAAAAAATGTTGATTTATTTATTTAATCAATTTTTTTCATGATTTTGCGTAATAAATAATTTTATAAGAAAAAATTGTGATTGCAGCCTGTGATTGTCATCTGATCGGCGCATCGGGTAAAACCTGCAACCAGAGCACGGGACAGTGTCCTTGCAAAGACGGGGTGACCGGAACGACTTGCAATAGGTGCGCCCGCGGTTATCAACAGAGCAGATCTCACATCGCCCCGTGCGTCAGTGAGTACAAATTCGTTTTTATATCTGAAATCTTACGAAATGTTCGATCGATCGATCGATCATTAATTTAATCGTCCTCCGTCGACGTTTCGCTACCGGGAGAAAAAAATGTTCTCGCGACTTTTTCATTAATCGAGTCGATAACGAGAAACACGACACAACGGGCTCTGGCGTCGAAAATACGAACGAAAAGAAACGATAAAGGGTCGCGGTGGTTGACTTGAATTTTTTTTCGTTTACTTTGCCAATTAGTCGAAAAATTAGCCGAAACCTCGCGATTTCTTCGACCGAGAGAAATACTCGAGGAACACGTACTTAAATGAAATTCTTGGCTCCACCTTGGCTGACATTAAGCCGCGCCTCCACGACCGACGCCAAATGACGCGAGAGAAACGATTATCGGTTCGGCCTTTTATGGCTCGGAAACGGGACCGATAAATTATTCCAATTTCTTTCGAATTAAACGTTTATTCATACCCTCGTGACTGTATTCGTGTTGTTCGTTGACGTTTCTTCTTTTTGCTTCTTTTTCTTCTCACGTCGCAGAAATACCGCAAGTCGTACAGACCCAGGGAACCGCCGGCGAGGACAGCGGGGAGCACGAGGAGGACGACGAGCGCAGCTACGCTGGACGAGCTGGTGAGTAAGTTGAAATAAGTAAAAAAAACAAAAGAAAAAAAACTCAAATCCACGAGGGTGTGAAGAATTTTTTCAAAAATATTTTTATATAGAAATTATAATTAATTTACGTTGAAGGAGCGCGGTGGTTCGGTGGGTAGGACTCTGGCTTCGCACGCAGCGGACAAGGGTTCGATTCCCGTAGCTGACACCAATGGAAAGAAGAAATTTTTTCTAAGTGTTTTTCTGCAATCCTGGTGGTTCGGATCCCACCAAAACAAATGCCCAACAAAAACCTCGCTGTGAGGAGTGGGGGTTCGATGTTCGGCTGGGGTGCTCCCGCAAGGCGGTTCTCATCGCGCGAATGGTGACGCCTTGGTCGGACATCGGGTGGCCCATCGTCACAGTTGAGGAGGTGTCGGCCCTAGGCGCCTCTGGTGGACGTGCTTGAGTTTACTCGCATTGACACTGGAGGAGACTAGGGAGGTACCGACCTGTATCGGCGGAGGTTTTCTGCAGTTTCCCTCCGTCCGTGGCAAATGCGATACAGGGAGATTAGGGGGAATGCGAAACGGCTGCAGCCGTGTGGTCGCAAATAAGAATGTCGGAGGATAGGTTGAATGGAATGGTTGTAATAGGTGTGTAAAAACCCGCGGAGGGTATACACGGTAAACTCCCACATAAAAAAATAATTAATTTACGTTCATTTGAACAACTGACCGTCATTCTCGATTTACCCTTATGTTAATTAGGTACATTTATAAATATGTATATATTTATTTTCATTAAACTTTCAAAATAATACGACATTTTAGAGAAAAATTTGGACAGAAACAAAAAAGTTTCTTCGGAAAAAGAAAATAGTCTTTCCGGTATAATCTGACCTTTATCGCGTTATCTCAAGGTGCTTAAACTACAAATACCGTATAAACGCGTGATAACAGCGCGTGAGTATAATCATCAAGAATACAGCGAGTAAATAGCGGTTCGGGTAAAATTGCCGGAAGATATTCGAAGCGTCGACAACGTTGGAGCGAGGACGAAGACATCTTTCTCCCCCGTTTAATACTCCCCCGAAATTTCGGAACAATTTTCAGCGAGGGTTTAGTACCCGGGTAGAAATTGTAGTAGGGGCCTGCTCTGGGCGCTCGCAGGCTGCCTGACTACCCTGTTATGGCACGCATCAGGCAACCGTATAGCGCCCCGATAGAAAGTGTAACGCCGCGTCTCATCCGGTCCTGATCAGGCTGCCTGATGCGGTCGTCTTTGCGCTGCCGGGATCGCTGCCTGAATATTTGGTACTCATACCATGCATGCATAT
This sequence comes from Netelia inedita, assembly GCA_964017225.1. NCBI lineage: Eukaryota > Metazoa > Arthropoda > Insecta > Hymenoptera > Ichneumonidae > Netelia > Netelia inedita. The sequence goes on along the minus strand of OZ024922.1, from coordinate 1,993,920 downwards.
ATAACCGTGTGTATGTATTCTCGTCATTATATGTGGGAGAGAATCCTAAATAATTGGCACTTCACAGGAGTTGGAACTAATCCAAGTTTATTCACTTAGGATTTTTATATCAATATAGACATATATATATATATATATATTTATTACAGTAATCAAACTTGTTTTTAAATTTGGCATATATTAATTTTGATTGATTTATTTTGCCTCGTTATTTTGCCATCGTGCTTTTTCGGAGAGAGCGATTGCCGTCCCAATCCTTAGCATTATTAATCACCTTGCCGACAGCCTGTTCGAAATCTTTAATACTAAGGGCTCCAGTTTTCTCGTCATCTTTAAATTTACTGAAAATTACGCCTGAAACAGGATTCATATTTTAGTTATTAAATAATATATTTCATAAAACCTCATACATGTCGAAAAATATGAAAAAGTTATTACCTTGGGCACAAGAAAAAAATTGCGTCTTGCTCAGTAGTATTTTTTTCCCGGTATGTTTTACCGCGGTACACTGCAACATTACATCCCGTGAAAGAAATTTTTTTAAAATTTCTCTCGTTGTTTGTAACATTGATGTGTGGACGTTGGTTAGTTTCCACATATTTGTCATCTGATTAAAAAAAGAACAATTTTATTAGGGTGGCTTTTGAAAACATAATAAGTTTCCTCAGATTTAACATTGCGTAAATATGTTTTAACCAAAAAAGTAGAGATATAAACGCTGAGCACTTACTATATTCTCCCGAAAATCCTTGTCTACTTTGAGCGTCGCATCGAAGTTTTTAAAATCGTCAAGGCTTCTGATTGGAAGATGAACATCATATTGTTCGACTGTATCGTCGAAATTAAAAACTGCCGATGTTTTTCCACTTTTCAGCTCACTCAACATGTTTTTTAATTCCTCCAGTTGTATCGATATTTGAGTCAGCTGCAGGCTATGGGAGTGGAACCCTTTATTAATCACTGTTTTGATATCTGTAATATCTTTAGAAAGGAAACAAAAACAAATTAAAAAATTGTATAAATATTAAATTTCCTGTAACTAAAGTCATTAAATATTCTTGATTTTTTTAGCCAGTTTAATAAGTTGGGATTTGAAGAAATAGAAAAATGAACAGTATAAATATTGTTGTGCTGACTGAATTAGACATATTTTCTTCTATTTTTTACCTTCTAATGAAGCGTCACTGCTCATTACGGGGATGAGATCGTTGAACAAAATTGTCGCTGGTGTGTCCCGGTTATCGCATGTTGAATCAAAATTTGGTGTCGACAATTTTTTTTTAGACTTCTGTGAAGACTGAGTTTTATTTTATTAAGCACGCATATAAATCATTTATTGAATATATATTGATCAAACAATGACTTACTTTTTTTTCATTGGCTTTCTTTCTTTGATGAAATGAAGGGCCCGCTTCAGACACTGAAATAAAATAAACAATAATTCGAATTACATATTATAATAAATTGAAAATAACAAATAATTGTTAATATATATGAAATAAGATGTCAACCATGCCAAAGTAGTAATAGATAGTGGAGATTATCTTTGCGATCAAATTAAAAATTATATTTCATCACGTTACTTACTTAAATTTTTGTTCGCATCAAGCAGTTGCGGCACCTCCCACACATCATGGCAGAGAACGTTTTTCGTTTTGTAAGCTGCAGTTGCCATTACAGCTTTGGTTTCAGCAGCGTTATCTGTATCCGAGGTATAGGCAAATTCTTTCTCGTTCAGAATTTTTAACTTTTTTACTGCTTCATCATAAGTTGCTGTCAAATTCAATACATCAGATAAAATTAAATATAAATACTCACCACCAAAGCTGCAATGCAGTAATTGTTTTAATATAACTTACCCGCTGCACCACGTATTGCTATTGCATATGTTGGCCATGCCTCTGGGGCAGGACCTGCACATTTTATTAATGTGTGTAGTAATGCTGAATTTTCTTCATCGTACGGCGGAGGCATAAATTTTGTTGACAATGTGTCTAAATCGTAATCATACGCGATCCATGTTGATGGTACGAAATCGACGCTTCTCATAGCATTTCGTCTTTCTTTCGAGAATTCTATCAATTTATAACGTGCGTCATCCATCTATAATAGGCGTAATAAGAAAGTACTATTTATTTATTAACCTTCAATGCATACAATTTATTATTCTTTCATTATTACATACCTTTGATATTACATGCACAGTCGGCGTATGTGTCACTTTTTTTGGTTATTTTCAACTATATGTAAGATATTGGTTGTTCTTCTTGGCAATCAAGAGACTTAAAAGTTTGTCTCGTCAAGATATATAACTAAAAACACTTTTGGATTAGGTAGATAAACAGAGGAGAATATAAAATTATTTTTTTATAGAACAAAACAGAGGAACAAAAGAAATATATTTTGTCGCAACACGCGGTATGCTCGCTCGTAAGCCGGTAGCCGGACTGACTGCGCGCCTGCGCAGGTCCTCACGCTACGCTTTGACCCTTTGTCTCTCAACGCAACGGCGTAAGAATACATAAAGAAATAAAGGAAAAATAAAATCGCAGAAATGCGTTTTCGCCTATGCATACTACATCTCTAGTGGCGTGATCTCTTATTGTTGAAATTCACGAACGCTTGCGTACCACGTACATTTCTGTTTATTCGAAAGTTTTTTGTGTGATGCGAACGGTTGTCGTAAAATGGATTCTCAAGCAAAGACGCGCTTTGCGACGAAAATGCGAGTACGAAGGCATCGAATCATTAAAAAAAAACGTGAAAAGATTGTGGATGAAAATATACCAATCCCTATGTTAGGTATGTATAACCTAAAAATGTTCAAGCATAATATTTTACGTAACACGAATTCGATTAAGGACATTGCCGTGTAAAATAATTTTCGACAATTTTTTTTAAAATTCTTTGAATGATTCTCAAGAGTAATACCTTCAAAATGAGCGAAAGTTTTAAAAGAATTAACGTCCAGGAGCGCGTGAAAAAAATATCAAACTTTTGACATTTAACAAGGATTCTTATGGGACGATTATATTTCGTTTTCTCTTCTTAATCCAAATCAATCGATTCGTTTACAAATATCAAAAATTATTTTACACGACAACGTCCTTAAGCGTGCAATCATCGAGATAATTTTTTAGGAATCTCCAATTTATAGAAGTAGACAAAAGTATAGTAATCAATTAATCATATGACATAAGTCATATCACATAATGTGAATCAGTGTGTCTAGTCTATTTATTCCAGTATACACTTTTTATTGAATTCACCTGTTTATGAACTTAATGTGCAGATTGGAATGGTCCGAGTACCAGTACCGCATCTCGAGTGCCAAGTTCATTTGCAAATTACAATTTGCAAATGGATAACAAAAAGAGAATGTATGAAGACAGTGACAGCAGTAATGATGAGATGATTCTTGAAAATGAAAATGAAAACGAAAACGAAAACGATATTACTGCTGAAGGAACTGCTGATACTGAAAATCAACAAAGTGATCATGAACTCGATGAGGATAATATTGACCACTCTATTGAAAATAGTGGGGATGAAGCAGAAATATCGACAGATGAAAATCAAACCAGTGATGAGGAGCGAGGCACTGATGAAAGTTTTGAAAGAGATGAAGAGGTTAATGGAAGAAATCTCGACCATGTTAATCGACAAAACGTACAGGACGAGGAAAATGATATCATGGCACTTCGGCGGTGGGCACTTGATTCTCATACACCGCACACTCATTTGAATACTTTGTTGAGAATTCTTCGAGCGAGAGCCCTTCCTTCTTTACCAAAATCGGCAAAAACATTTCTCAACACATCCAAAGCGGTCTACGAAATTAAAGAGTTCAGAGATGATACTGGTGAAGTGAACGGTCAATTTGTATATTTTGGCATTACCAAAAACCTCCAAAGAGTTATAAATACAGATATACATATGGAAAACCTGCTATACTTACAATTCAACGTCGATGGGATTCCTTTATTTAAATCCAGCAGTCAACAATTTTGGCCAACACTTTGCAAAGTTCATTTCGAACCGGATGTATACAAAGCATTTCCAGTTGCTATATATGCAGGAACTGGAAAGCCGACTAACATCAATGAATATTTTGAAAAATTTATATCCGAAATATTAGAACTCCTACAGGATGGAATATTGATCAATGATAGGCTATTTGAAATTCGCATTAAATGCTTCGTGTGTGACCGACCTGCTCGTTCAATCATCAAACGAATTAAAAACCATGGAGGATATTATGCCTGTGAATGTTGTACGATTAAAGGAGAACGATACGATAATCGAGTGGTATATGCTTTTACAGATTGTAAAGAAAGAACAAATGACAGTTTTCGTAATCAAGAGCAAATAGAACATCACACAGGCATATCGCCTTTGATTGCAATTCCTCAACTCAATATGGTTAATGATTTTGTATTGGATTTCATGCATCTTTGCTGTTTGGGTGCAATGAAAAAATTTTTGGATTATTGGCTGAATGGTACTCGGAAAATTAAATTAAATCAAAATGGTAAACTTCAACTGTCACATTATCTACTCGATTTACAAACGCAAATACCACAGGATTTTCAACGCACAACGAGGTCGTTAATCGATTTTCCAAAATGGAAAGCCACAGAACTTCGATTATTTTTATTATATCTCGCTCCAGTTGTATTAAAAAAAAATCTATCTCGTGATCTGTACAATCATTTCATGCTTCTTCACACAGGCTGTCGAATATTATGCTCAGAAGATCTTTCATTAAAATTTAACGATCACGCAGACATTTATTTAAGGAAATTTGTAGAATTGGCTGGTGATTTGTACGGACGTCAATGCTATGCTTTAAATTTGCATTCACTTATCCACTTAGCTGCTGATGCGAAAAATATGGGATGTTCTCTGAGCAAAATCACAGCTTTTCCATTCGAAAACGTTTTAGGGAAAATTAAAAAAATGCTACGTAGCGGTAAGCAACCCTTGGCCCAAGTATCGCGCCGTTTATACGAAGAATTCGTTGCTTACGATACTAAAATAACTGTGCCGCCCATGATATCTACTCGTATATTACGCAAAAAACAGGGAGAGGATTGTATAACAATAAAAAAACTCCGATATAAATCATCAATTCTCACAACGAAATCACCCGACAATGTTGTGTTAATTAAAAATAGACAAATTCTGGAAATTAATTCCATGTCTGTTCAACACCGTGAAGAAAATACTGTGCAAATTACAGGAAGGATTTTTATGAAAGAAAAACCAATATTCGAATATCCATGTAACTCAGGAGAGCTTGATATGTGGAAAGTAAAGAAAACGAATCGCGTAAAAATATGTATCCTTGAAGATATCATAACAAAAATGGTATGTTTTAAAATGTCTACGGATTCAGACGTTAAAAAAACATATGTAATTCCTCTTCTTCACTGGCAAATATAGAAAAGCACGATGATATAACGTAAGACGAAATATAGATAATTTAAAACATATACCAAATATAAAAACTGTGAGGCTGAATACACGAGATAAATAAATATTTTTATAATAAATATATATATATATATATATATATATATATGTGATAAAAAAATAAGTAAATAAACTTGGATTAGTTCGAACTTCTGTGAAATGTCAATTATTTAGAATTCTTTCCCACATACTATATATGGCGTTATAAAAGGCAAGCATTAAGTACGGCTGTCTTACGGCAAGCATTGACGGGGCGCTGTAAGGCATTCGAGTATTGGGCCCTATTACGGCAGGTCTTTGCAGAGCCGTATCAGGGGCTTCTCAGGCTGGCCATGATACGGTGAGCCGTAGTGCTACCTGATCCCGGCCCAGTAGTAAATAAGGCAAACCTACAAAATTTCTACCCGGGTAGTAGGTACCCAGGTCCCCCATAAGCAATGCCACGACGAAGATAGAAATAAAGACGAGATTCCCTTATAAACGCGTCTGTTGCTGCTGTTATATCGCGAGCTAGGTTTAAACCGAGCCGGTACGATGGCCACGTGTTCTTGTCTCTCTTTCTCTCTCTCCCACGTAGAACCGAGGGAGCGGAATTCGAGGGTGATATTAATTTAGCAAAGAGTCCAGGGCAACAGAGGGAGATGAGGATGGAGAAGAGAAGGGAGAGAATTGCTTGTCGCTTGTTGGCACAGAGCAAGAGAACTGGTTAATCTTGATGGTTGAGGAAATGTGTGTAAGGTACGAAAAGCGAGAGAGAGAGAGAGGGAGGGAGGGAGTCAGAAGAAAGAGACGGAAGGGTGAGGGACACTAAAACCGAATAGAAAGAGAGAGAGAGAGAGAGAGGGGGGTAGGAAAGCTACGCGTCTCGTCGCCGTAGCTCTCAGCTTCCCCTAATGGCTTAATTAAAACCAACCCTCGTCCTTCTTGCTCTCTCTCTCTCTCTCTCTCTTTCTATCTTTCGCGTTACATATCACCGTCTCGTGGCATCGTTGACGTCACCACAACTTTCCCAGTAACAGTACATCCTTTTTAATATATATATATATATATATATATATATATATATATATATATATATATATATATATATATATATATATATATAATATATTATATATATGTATTTGTGGGCTCCCTTTAATATATACATATATCTATACGTAGATATATTAAAGGGAGCCCTAAAATACGTAAACGCATACATTCAACGATCACCCACATATACATCTATATACATCACGCTCAGGACCCATTTCAACACATATAACCCGTAATACGTATTAAAGTTTTCGCTACGTATTCGGATATCTCGCGTATCCACGGGAATATAATAACCTCGGTGCTGTGTATACAACCGCACTCTCTGGCTGCTGGATAAACACCCGATTAAACCTATTGAATTACAACTCAACCTCGGTTCACGAAAATATATCCTTATATATATATATATATATATATATATATATATATATATATATATATATATATATATATATACCGGCACGGTGTGTAGATCGTCGTGAGATAAAACACGGTTTTGATACTCTCTCCCTCTTCTCTCTCGCTCTTTTCTCTTGACTGGAGCACACAATTAATCCGATACCGCGAGTATTAATCGAATCATTGAACAATTATTATCGTCGTTATTATCAATATTATTATCGATATCGATACGCGTTGGACAAATGCCCGAGGGCAGGCACAATGAGACAGAAAGAGAGAGAGAACATGGTTATTTTTTTGACGAGCATGTATACACGTATCGATCACCCTTTTTCCGCGAGATAAAAATTTGTCACGATTCGCAGAAATTACGAGATTTTTTCACTTTTATTAAAACTTTATCGACGGACGTTTGAAAAAACTACAAAATCACGCCAGTCCTTTGTACGGTGGCGTAAATTTTCCCATCGAGCTCTTCCTTCTTTCGGTCGTTTCGACATTTTTTTGTTTTCTCTCGCACTCTTTACGATCGAAGAACCTCGTCGTTTGACCCTCTCGCACAGGGATCACGATCGAATAAATCGACGTTACTGTGTTTATATATATATATATAAACGCTCCGGCATAAACTTGGAACAGACCGGCAAATATAAATATACGAGTATGCAACGTTCTCGTCGCGTGTGGCAAAAGCATCGATTACCACCCACGAGCTCGAGACACCTTTCTCAATTTCTCGTGGCAAATCTGTCCTTTAAATAGAAAAAAGAAAGAGGAGGAGGCAAAAATATACGAGCGTTTGCGAGATGAAAAATTGTTCTTTCTTGCGAACTTGGTGTTACGCACATACTCGTACGTTTTATACGTTATTATTCGAGCGCTACCGGTACCAAGAGCCAAGAAGGCGTACCTTACAAATATATTTTCGCACAATAGACTCTCGATGTCGACCGACGGAAGCTGCGTCGTATAACCCACGCCGCGCGAAATAATGATCGAGGGGTGAACGTATAAGACGCCCCGAATTTACGAATAACCGGTGAAACGACGCAACTCTAAAACAGCTTCTTTAACGACGATCATCTCGTTCGATGAAACCAGTCGCGAATATTCCATCTCTCATTCTACGCGCACGTTCGTATATGTCCAATGTGAAAAAAATCTGTCGATTCCAGGAACTAAAAATTAGCAAGATAAAGATAATATTTCAAATAATATTTTAATCAATTTTTCATATTTGCAATTATTATTTTTTTATTTTAGAAAAGAAAAATCGTTTTTTTTATTATTTTCTAAAAATGGATCACGTTTTCAATATTTTTTTCGAACATTGATTTTATCGTTTTTAATTCTTGACGATTTTTTCGATCTATACCGAGTGTTTCATGAATTCTAGACCGAACGAACTCGGGACATTTTTGTTGAAAAAAAAGTTTTTCCTCATTCGTCTTGTGCTCTCGGTGAGGCTTCGTCAAAGGGGGATTCGTCGTGTTCATTCACAACCCTCCGATGTGTGGGTGGTTTCTTTTTACTCCTCTCTCTCTCTCTCTCTTCCTTCGCCCTGTTTTATCGCTTGGTTAAACGTCGTCCCCTCTCTCAGTGTTCCTTCCGTTTCGGTGAAAACACATATCGCTTTATGCGACGACCATACCGGGGTAAGGACAAGTGTTTTGTTGCTTCCTCTCCTTCGTCTCTCTGTTGTTGGTCTCGTGTCTCATCGTGCGTGTTTGTACTACCCGCGTTGCATCGACTCGCGTTCTTTTTTTCCACGCTGACACGCGGTTTGAAGGTCCGTTGGAGGACGAGAAACGAGCCAGCTACTATATATATATAGACAATTTTTACGGGGTAGTTTACTCTGTCGAGGGTTGCAGCATTTTGTGTATCACTGACTATATCTATATGTACTGTGTGTAGAGAGAGAGAGAGCGAGAGCGCGAGTGAAAGAGGGAGAGAGTGTTGTGTGTGCACGTGAGGAGATAATGGGGGAGTTTCGCTCTCGCGTATAACAACCACGATCGCACGCTCGACCTCGCATATACATGTATTTATATATATATATGTATATAGATAGAGATATATGCACAGCAAATATGTGACCCTCGAAGCGAGAGCGGGATGCTCTGTATCCGCAGGCAGCACCCCTCTTTCATATTGTTCCCGTCGATTGAAACAAAACATCGTTAAACAGAGAGAGAGATTTAGACAACACAATATACATATATATATATATAGATGTATATAGATGTACCGATAGAAAAAATTCTGACTATGCAGAGGGTAGGTATTCTTTGTAGGGATTTTTCGCAGGAAAAAAGGAATTACGTTAAATCATGGTTTGTACATTAATTTTAACGTTACACATAATAATTCGTAGTGTCGAATATTATTAATCAGCAAAAAAGTTTAATAATCGTAACGATAAAAAATTGTTTTGAAATTTTGTTAAATTGCAAGGATCGTGCGTTTACAAAAACATTTTATCGCCAGTGATAAATGACAAGATTTAATATCCTTAAATCCTTATATAATAATACGAATGAAGAAATGATAATTTTGCCGGTCTTGGATTTATATAATAATTTGGAAACGGCGAGAATTATACCCACTGTTGAGAGGAAACGAGAAACAGTATTGGACTCAACGAGCTACAAATAAACGAAAAAAAATAATAATATAGTCTACCAAACCAGAAGCGAGGCGAACGGCACGAAACAAGGTGTCGTTTCTCGATATACATACACTATGTACGTACATATATATATATATATATATATATATATATAACAGCATATCGAGCTCGATCGAGGCCTAATTGCAGTACAGCTTCGAGCTCGACAAGCACCGACACTCCTGATGCTTCGTTTGCTGATTCCAGGCAGCTCGAGGGAGCGAGAGAGAGAGAGAGAGAGTTTGGTGCGCCGTAGGCACGCGGGTGTAAATCTCGCTCGAAAACGACCCACGGTACGTTCTATAACGTACATATATACATATATACAGATGGATATATATATGCATATATTATGTACATATGTATCGTAGTGCGTGGCTCGTAAGCGCGAGACACGCCGTGAATATTACGCGGCTAGCCTCCCCCCTCGTATTTATCCGACAACCTTTCTTCGTTCCTCTTCATTTTATTTATTTTCTTCTTGCTTCTTCTTGTTTCTCTTCTTATTCCTTTATTTCATTTATTTTTCGCGCGCGCACACACAAAGTGCGACCGAGAAAAATATATAGTGCCCGCGATATATACGCGAGTAATTTTATTCTCTCTCGTACGTTTTGCGACGAATTACAAAAGCGAATAAAAATCCGTATTCTACTTTCTTTTTCTGCCGATGCGCGCACTTTTTTTTTCTTTTTTTTTTCTTTTATCGCAACTTTGTGCAACATCGCCGTGAGTAAGATCGCTCTGTCTTATCTCGAGCGTGAAATCTGTAATGCAAGAGCCACCCTCGTCGGACCAAAACTCACCCCCTCCCTCCTCGATCCCTCTGCCGGTGAAGATAATTCAAGCTGGCTTTGTCCCTGTTTCGGGTTGCCGAATCTCGGTTGCAATATGTTACGATATAGTTTAGTCTATAGAGCTCCCCACCCCCCACCCCCTGCCCCTTCGGCTCGTTCACCCCCCCCCCCCCCGCCGTCTCGCGAGTTTGGCGCTTGGCGAACGAGACCTGGCGCCCTCTCGCGCCCTCCCTTTAGGATCAACCTCGAAATCCTTTCATATATCCCCTCGTAAAATTCGCCAAGTGAAACGAAAAAAGAAACCGGTCTCTATCCGACGATTTATCAAGCTTCGATATTCCGGACGAAAGTACGTGATCGAAAGAAGAGGAAGAAAAAAAAAAGAAAACGAACGAACGCAAATCCGCATCGTGATTGAAAAAAAATTCAATTTTAGAAATTTTCGTTCCGTATGAATTGTCGCGGTGGCCATTTTGTTCTATTCTAGTCTTGGCCGGCAGATGGCGGCGTCTTAATCCGTTTTCGTCCATAATAGAGTCCTTGGGTATCGGAGTTATATCGAGTACGGAAAATGGTGGTGAACCGACGTAGTTACCCCTATCCTCCTCTCCCCCCCCCCCCTGCCCGCCCCATCCAAGAATATTCGATAGCAGAAGCTACGGAGAAACGTGCAAAAGGGAGAGAATCGCCAGAGAACTTGGCGCGCGTCGATAGATATAGACTTTTCTCTTTCTCTCTCGCTCTCTCGCTCATTCTCTGATTCGGTCCAACCGATCGAACGATATCATTTCCCTTTTGGCAGTTTTCCAATAGAGAGTACACCGACTGTGCCGACGTTGTTATATCCACGCTATGTTATAGCCATTGCCCTTTCCCTCTCTCTCTCTCTGACTCTCTCACTCTCATGTCGATGGTCCAGGGAGCGTCGATACTCTCGCGAAAAGAGAGAGAGAGAGAGAGAAGGAAAGGGAGTACTTGGAATGGAAATTGCTACATTTATGTATGTAATATCCGATATTATAACGTCGCGACGAGGAGGAAGGGCCGAACGATACGATAAAGGTGTCCTTCGTTATACCTATGTAGACGCGTGGCGCGACTCTGCTTGATTAAAAAGAAAAGATGAAAAACAAATATCGGGTGCAATATCTCGATTTTTTTATCGAATAACAACGTATTTCTGTCAACACGGTGATTAGTTTCCTCCCCCTTCTCCTCCGCCTCCACCCCATTCCAGAACAACAACCCCATCGTATATTTAAAAAAACAAAATTTTAATACACCCGATAACGAGAAAATATATTTAACGAATTGAAATTTTTATTATTCAACAACGTACGCCCCACTGACAAGTCTCGTAACTGGCACGCGTTTTTGTTTGTGTCAGCGCGTTTACCGAGATAAAATAATAAATTATACACACTTCTCTATTGCGAAAAATGTCAGTACTGTCATGGAGAAAGGGAGGAAGGGTGGCGCAGAAGGTTAATATTTTATGAGCTCGACGGTTTAATTCTCGACAAATTTCTCGATTACTGTAATTCATACATGCCCTACGGGATTTGATGTTGTAATTGAAATTGTTGGACGTGCTACCGTTTTTGGGTACATCGGTTCTTTTAAAATGTGATATAGAAACATTCGGAGCTCGTTTGACTGCGCGCGACAGTTTTCAACACTGAATAATTTCTCACTCGTCATGAATGTGCCCGAGGTTTGTTTTATTTTTTTGTGTTTTTTTTTCGTTTGTTTTGCATTTCCCCTTTTCATCGTTCGCGTTGGCCTCGAATGTTAAATAAAGGCAATAAATCTGGAAAGAACGACGAGCGTTGAAACTCGACAAAAAGATTGCATTTTTGGTTCTATTTATTTTACGGTGGTAAAAATATATTCGGGAAAGAAGTGATGGGATACCGTCAAACGGAGTTACTTTGAACAGGTGTTGGAAGTTTTTTTTCGTAATTGCATTTTAATCTCGTTATATCGCAATTTACGAAAATATTATGTTTTTCGACCTTTTCACCCCTGCGAACACATTTAAACCGTATTTTGGGGCTCTATTAAATTAACCCCCAAAAACTGTCAAAGTTACCCGTAATGTCAATGTAACCCTGTTGTACAGTACCTGACAAGTGAGCCAAGAATATTCGCGTTAATATCAAACTGATTGTGAGCCAAAAATTGATAAATCCGACAATTCTCTCATTAGTTCACTGATAAAATCAACCCTCGGTCGATTTTCACGTCGGACTAAAACTCAAGCAAAAATGAATAAAATCACGAAAATTCACTGTTTTCCTTTTAATACTAAAATCAAAAAATAAATTATCGATTCGAGTAACTTTTAGCTCTATTTTCACCCCAATTCGAAAGCTGTTGTTTCACTTCGCAACACCAGATACAAATTAATTTTGTCTCGGTGTCTCTTGTGCACCCTAGCGAGCGATATTAATTAGCGTAATAACGCGTAAAGCGTTGGACATTTCGGAAAACGAGAGAACAAAGGAACGAGAGTACGGTATGATACGTGGGTAGTAGAGTAGACATCGGGACAAGAAGAGAGAACTTATAATACCATAACGCGTGTCCTCAGAATGGACGAGGAGAGACCTAAAACCAAAGTTAATTACGAGAAGCCGGTAGAATCCGTGCCGGCACCAGCGGCAAAAGCATCCCGGGCTATACCGCGTACGTACGTTGCTAATTTAAATCAAGACTAATTGATCCCGCTACGACCCTTTACAGTCTCTATCCCATATAACCGCTATATATTTATAGATATAGATATATCTATATATATGTATTCTCTCGCGCATTCTCTCCTAGCCGGATTACCAAGTTTCTACAAAGTTAGAGTCACGCTGTGCGTAATGTATGTCGCTTCTGACACGGTCAAACTCGTCCCAGTTCGTACAACAAATATAAAAAAAAATCAAACATCACAAAAATAGATTTATTAACCCTAGAACGACAAACCGGGATAGATATCTACCCCAGGTAAACTTTGAACTACGTTTCTACGTTAGTCAGTGACATTATCAACTGCAGACCTATACTATAATTTAGTTCAAGGTCCTAACATTAGGCAGAGGTTGCGAGACCCTTCAGTCTCTTGTTTACTGTGACGGAATCAAGACGTGAAGCTCGTGTGGGGTTCATATCTACCCCGGTTTGTCGTTCCTGTTAGTGTTTTGTATAAGTAAGTTATTTTTCTCTTTGTTGCTAAAATAAATATAATTGACGTATTATAACCTTATTTTACAATAAAGCATTAGATACATAATTTTCGGCGATGATTTTCATATCTTAAGTACTCATACACTCGGAGTACTTAAGATATGAATCATAGAGAAATCTATTGCAGCGATTGTAGTGCCTTCGAATAAATGAAATGCTAACTTTTGAATATTTTTTATATGTGTCCAATTTCTCTTTTTTTTACATTTTGCTTCACAGAAACTGAAATATATTCTTGAAAACCAATATTTCATGGATTTTTATATGACTTTTCCATAGATCAGATTCCCAATTTTTTTTCAATTTTCAGAGTTCCAAATAAATAGACTTTTTTGGCAAAATATCATGATGGTATTTTTTTAGTCAAAGCCTCATGTGTCCTCTTTGAAATTGCGTTGGAAATTTGAAAATCGGTTGTTTAGAAAAATAGTTACAATTTTTTGTTAAATGACGGTTTTACCGTTTTTCTGCACTTTTAGCTATTCAAATCGATTTTTCACCAACTAAATCTTGATAAAATTGAATTTGCGTTTCACCATTCTCTTCGGCATGAACAAACAATTAATTTAAGCGCTTATGAGTCAGATTACTGCTTTCAGAACGATTCTACGAGCAAAACCCCCGTGGGGTACATATTTACCCCGGTTTGTACGTTAAAGGTGAAAAAAATGGGTTTGTCGTTCTAGGGTTAAAATTGAAAAAAGAAAACTATTTTTTCTTCGAACATCATACGATACAAAATAATTCTTTTAAAAGCACGTCCGACTCTTTATAATCGAGTTTCATATTTCGAAAATACAAAAGTTTATTAATTATTTCTATTTTTGAAATTAAATTTTGTTAAAAAGTAAATTTATCAATTTTTTTTTCAACGTAAAGTAGGAATCTCGCGTTTTTTTGTCATTTTGCGACTGTCCATTCGAACGAAAAGACACTCGTATTAATGTTTTTATCGTGGAATATTTCGCGGAAGTCGGAAATGAGGCAAATATCGTACGGTGAGTAGAAATTGTAACGATTTCAAAGGAAAATCTATTTCTAGCGAGTCGAGAGAGACAACGCGTCGCGTTGTGTCCCACGCCAATGATGTTTTCCAGCGGTACGCTGGAGCAACACAGTACGTTTTATCCAGCTAGTAGAACCACAGCAGGATGTCTCAGGATTTTGTGTCGCGAGCGCGCGTCGGTGTGTCGTTAGCTCATTTCGCGCCAGCGGAGAAACATCGGCGAGCTCGTTTCCGCGATCAGCGAGACACGAGAAATCGTCCATTTCGCGGTCTTTCTTTTTTTGGCCGGTCGGGGCGCTCCGCACTTCATGTTGCTGCCGGTTTCCACCCACGCGCCCATTAAGCCATGGCTTTCTACCTCTCGACTCTCTTCTACTCTTATATATATATATATCTTTTCTTATTATATATGTCTTTCTCGCTCGTTGTTGCACGCGAGTGAGTACGAAAAGGAGGGAGAGAGGAAGGGCACTTAAGGCGTCTCGTAATGCACACTCGGTCGCACACACCGGGGTCCTTTTATAATTAAGACGTTACTTTATGACCGCGCGTGCGCTCACGCCGCTCCCGACGCCCTCTTGTCCTGGCCAGCGGAGCTTCTTCTTTTCTCTCTCTGCTCCGGGGCGTAAGCGTTGTTTACCTGTGCGAGAATGCGGAGCGTCGAAACACACCCGCAAAAAATCATTTAAAAAAGATAATAATTCATGAGAAATACGAATAATCGTTCGTAAATATGAAAATCCGACGTAAGAATAATCATAAATAATTCATTTTTTTAATATTTATAATTATTCATTAATATTCGCATTAAATTTTCTATTTTTTATCATTATTATTTATAATTCTTAAGGGTCGTGATTTTTAACGATTTTAATTTATAAATAATCATCGTAGAAATAAATATATCAAGTTTCATATTGATATCGTTTCAAATATTTTCAAGAATTATAATATTAAATAGCGTTCGGGAAATAGTTAAAGATTTGGTTCGTAGCTCGATAAACATCGAAATAAGCGATGCAGGTTGTAATAGATTGTTATCCCCCGGTTTCATGAATTTTTACGATCGATTTAAGAGCTCAAGGCTCTCCGGCTAATTGCAAGACGATCTGTGTTTAAATTCCGAATTCAGAGGGGTGGGGGTTGCATCGGGTTTATAGTTGTATCTACCGCGAAACTGGGCGACTGGGTTTGGTCGATGAAGTTTGCCGATGGCGAAGCTACGTACGGAATAATAATAAAAAAATAGAAAAAAATAAATGAACAGGACGTGCATATACGTAAAAGAGGAAAGAAAAAAAACAAAGGACGAGGAAAAGTTGTCGAGGACGGGGATGAGAGAGAGGCAATCGAGATAATGCGAATCTCGCTCGGGCGCGAATATATATTTTCTATGTATAGTCGACGAAGAGCTTTATTCACGTGGCGTATGAAAATAAAGTGGAGAGAGAGAGAGAACAACCAGGCGACGTTTATTTCGCTGGGGGTTGCTCCCGTATGCGCGAAGAACGGGAGAAGAAGCCTCGCTGCTTTTCGTCTGTGTAGGAAAATCGCGAGATAGAGAGGAGTTGGACAATGACACAGAGAGAGAGAGAGAGAGAGAGAGGGAGGGAGGGAGAGTTCAGGATGTTAAACAGAGAGAGAAAACATGGCAAAGAAGGGTTAGTCGAGCGAAAATATTCTCGTATAGGAACGTGAACGAAGAATAAAACGAAATCGAGAGAGAGAGTCTAAAGACAAAGAGAAAAGGAACGAAAGTCTTTCCGGAATATATCCTCTCGCCTGCGAGAGGATTTAGCCACGATGTATATAGTATAATAGAAGAAAAAAGAAAAGAAGAAAGAATCGAGACAACCGATAAATCGAGGGGGATCAACCGGTCGATTTGCATACCCGGTCCTCATTTCGAGAGCTATTTTTCGCCCCGAAAAGAAAATATCTCGAGTACCCTCGAACCTCGATACATTGAATCTCGAGCCTCTCACCAACGCTAACGATAAACTCGCTGACATTTAAATCAAAGAGAATTAAAAAAAAAATGATAAAAATTACAATTAATAATTGAATTAAAATACATAATAAAAAAAAATGAATAATTCATGATTGGATTTAATGATAAAATTAATTCGTATATTCTTGAAACTTTTCTTTTAAATAACATCGCCGCTCATCGTTCACACGGTTGGATAGGCATGCGTAAAAAAAAAATAGAAAGTGAGTCAAAGATCGTTGTCAATTATCGGTAAGCAAGTAGCTTGTTCGCTCGGCAGTCGATCTTTTCCTGTTATCCGAGCCCAAAAGCACATTTGTTTTTTTTCCTCTCTCGGAGTGCTTCTTCGTCATTTTGAAGTCTCGTTTCTCGCTCGTGTCACCGCTACGTTCTCGTACCTCACTTCCGTTCTTTCTGTCGCTGATGCCGCGTGCGATGTTACGCCGGCTGGACGAGAGAGAGAGAGAAAGAGCGAGAGTGCCGAGAAGAGAGTCCCTCCGGGCTGGAATGAATTTAATGAGACGCCCAGAGGCGTGACACGACGTCCTAATAACGCAGGCCAGATGAGAGGGCTCGATATCGGGCCAGACTCTCTCTCTCCCTCTACTACTGCACTTGAACGGTAGACACATACCTACATACAAGTATATATATATATATATAAAGATTTTTATATATAAGTATATATATATATATATATATATATATATACTGGAGAGAGGAAAAAGTATCTTCGGCGATCCACCTTCCATAATACGCTCTGTCACGTCTCGTGCTGCCGCTTGCGCGCGCCCTCTCTCTCTCTCTCTCTCTCTTTCTCCCTTTTCCCATCCCCGCTCGCAGCCCTGCTTCTGGTAGACCGCGCGTTGACTCTTCATGATACGCTCTTCTTCCTTCGTGTGTCGTGTACCTGTATAGGGATAACCTACCTTCGATACTATTAAAAAGATACCAGCGCGTCTCCCTGACTGAAGTGGTAACGGTTAGCGCCACGACCAGACTCTCTCGTCTTGCTCCGGGCTCTCTTACTACTTTACTTTCGACAATATATATGTGTGTGTGTGTGTATAGAAGTAGAGAGAGCCCGTGCCAGATAAGACAAGATTCACGAGAATTTCTCGAAGCAGCGGGAGGTCGCGCGTCAGTCAACTCGATCGCAGGCTCGGTCGAGCGAGCTCCAGAGATTTTTCATTTTCAGCGCGAATGTTCAACGTTACGATATTTATAAACGTTATCGTAAGATCAATAATTTCCATAAACCGGGAGGAGATTACACGCGCGTATATTATTTCGTAAGATTAAAGTTCTTGTCACTCGTCGGGATTTAATTTATCACGCAATCCGTTATTTAATTATCCGTTCGAACAAATATTTTTTATTTATATAATATGATGTTTCTTTTTTCAATAAAGACAACATACGTTACGATAAATCATCGACGATAAATTTTCGATGAGAAATTATCGGTGTCCGATCGTCGTATCGTGACATAAATTATCGCTGATAGAGAGCGCGCGCGCATATTTTATACATTAATAAACGCGGATAGGAATATAATGTGCGTTAAATTTCGCGAGTGTGAGAAATTTGCAATTAACGGGATGAAATCAATTAATCACAATGATTGGAAACGACGCGTGACAAACGCGTCGGTGCCCTCTCGCGGGGTCGCGCTTCTTCGACCGTGTTGTCCCTCATCCCCCCTCCTCCTCTTTCCCTCTCCCGACTCACAGCCTCGTTTTCGACGCATCAAAACATATACATATATATATATACGTGTATCCAGCCGCGTCCTACGAGCCCTCTCGTTACACCCCGACGGCCCGCAAATTGGCAAAATCCCGACGTGTGTAGGTATATGCACCGGATGTTGAGCACGCCGATAGAGATGTTACGATAAACGAGTAACGCTAATGGATATACACCCAGAAAAAATTATCTATACGTATAGTAATACTTGAAATTCATTAAACATATATGTATATATAGCAGGGATCCATATAGTTTGTGTTTGCAAATTTCGTGACGCTTTAATGAAGCGCGTGTTTCGGTGGAGAACGAGCCGAGCGTCGATAATAGAATCCGTACAACGAGGACGGTTTTGCAACCAACTCCCTCTTCTATGTGTATCTATTATATATATAGGGTTATGTGCCCTCTGGAACAGCCGCGTTACCCTTTCCCTCTCGTCATCGTTGCTCGACCCTCTCGACGAGCGCGAGAGAGGGAGAGAAAGAGCCCAGCAGCTTGTCTGTGGCTAACCAAATTAAACGTAATTTGAATTTCGTTTGAAATTCAATCGATGCCCCCGGCTGACGCTTTCGACGCTCACAGGAGAAACTCGGAACGCAGAACAGCGCGTACGTTCGAGGGTGAGCGAACGGAAAAAATATAAGCGCCGCATATCCTCCCTTTTTTCCCTATATCCTCGTAACGAAAAGAAATATTCGTACGCATTACTTTGTCCATGTACTTCATTGAGATAATCGATTTTTTAAAATCGATTCATCATGACGAATATACGATTGTGATTTAATTGCTCGTGAAATTTTGAAATGTATATAATAATTTTTTCACCAAGATCGGTCTTAATTAACTTTCGAAAATCGGCATATCGGTATTTCCGTCATAACGCGTGGGTGTACCGATAGAACGTGAAAATGAGACGAGGCGAGGGGCTGGAAGAGGGGGTTAGAGACCATAATCCGTTTAATCCTCGGCTAACGAGACGTCCTTTGTGTCGATTAACCCTATCCCTAAAAGGGTCGAACAGTGGCCCGATCAACTACCCCTCTCTCTATACATACAAATATACATATATATATATGGATCGAGAGAGAATAGTAGAAACGGCAGCCGCACCGCACCGGCGCTTCGCTACATCGGACATATCGATGCGTGCTATATCGCGCCTATTGTCGTGTACGCGATCGCGAGGGACCGCGATTTCCAATCCAGGAATTTAGCCGGAAAACCATCCAATTATTGGTCGCGTTCGGTGATTTGGCAGTTACGACGATCGTTCGCTCTTCGGGCAAAATCGTTAAGCTTTCGATGGATATATAACGATAAACCCCAAAATTATCGACCTTTGAAAAATCGCAACGATTTTTCTCATCGTTATAATCGATACTTTTCGATCACGATCAAATCTCATAAAAATCTGTCATACGTCAGGTGGCCAATGACTGTGGTAATTTTACATCTATAGGCAGAAATGCGCGGCGAGAGTCGAGTGAATCGGTACAAGACGCATGCTGGATTTACACACCCTTATATATACATATATATATAGAGAGAGAGAGAGATCGTCATGCATCGATCGATTTGCAGTTCCGTAGGATAATCGGGGGTAACCGGAGAGATTTCCGTGAGTGTGTTGAGGCAAAGGCAGAGAAACAAGCACCGGCCGATCGTCGGCTCGCTTCGGCGCTTATAGCCCGGCAAACTAGGTGGTCGTTACGTGTCACGCGCTATCGTATACCACGACGCGAACTACTGTGCTGCGAGAGAGAGAGAGAGAGAGAGAGTACTCTCTGCGCTTGCCAACAGGATTCTGCTAGCCAGGAGCAAGCGGTCGGTTTATACACATCCGCACATATATGTCTTGTCCGTCTACTCGAATACATACACATATATGTATATATTTAAGTACGTACACGAGAGAGCGATATATCTTGCTTGATATACTCCCGACTGGCTCCTATAGGAGCTATAACTGACGCTGTTGCTGCCACTGCCCGCTCGCCCGCCAATCAGTGTATTCGTGTTCGCAAATTAGGTGTTCCGCTTCGAGGAACAAGACGATCACGGTTTGCCGTATTCCCGATCGAGTGCTTCTGTATATCTTCGATATGGATATACGTGCACCGATAAGTCGAACGAAGTTTTCACTTCGAGTAACATTGATTTTGCAATTTTAATTAATTTCTCGCGAGTCTAATTTTTATTTCTTATTTTTCTTTTTTCTTTTTTTTTTTTTTCTTCTACTCGTCCGACGGAATTCTATTTAATTTTTATTTCGACTCTTAGCGAGAGATAGAAATAAGATGAATTCTTACTTCTCGCGTGGCTCGAGAGTCGTAGGTAAAGGGGCGCGTCGAGTTCATCCCGCAGCGAATAAATGCCGGGTGAGAAGCTTGAGGAATTTCTCGCCCCTCGCTCGCCATAGACGATATTTTTCCTTCCAGCGGAAAACGCCTTTATTCCCGGCATCCACCCCCCCCCCCATCCCCCTCTCTGGACTATTTTATCCCACAACCTGTAATTCGGATTTAATGGAGCGTGTACTACGGTCGTATTCGCAATAAAATTCCAATTTTTTCTCATCGTCGCCGTTTTTCAACGAACAGCGCGCGCGCGCGCCTTCAGCCCCCCCCCTCCCCCACGCGAATTGAGAATCGTGTCTCGCGTCTCGTACGTTCGCGTTCGATTGATAAAAACGCGCGGGAGAAAATTCTATAGCGAGACGATTCGATAAAAGATAGAAATAAATTTGAAAAAAAAAGATAAAAATCAAACGAAATAAAACGATCGAGATGCTGGGGGGAGGGGCTTGATATCGAGAGGGCGTCGTAGCGTAAGATTGTCCGTAACGAAGCGAAAATATAGAACGAACGAGAAGTTAAAATTGTAAATGAGAAATAATTCGCGGACTTTTTTTTTTTTTTCGTCAATTCGTCACGAGTAGTCGATCGACGTTTTGTCACGGGGGAGGGTGAGAATTAATTAAGAAATGAAATGCAAAATTTTTGTTGGGCGACCTCGCGCAAGGACAGACACGAGGAACAAGGCGCACTCCAGACTCTCGTAAAGCAGCAACGAGAAGAAAAATCGTACAAATGGTGAACACACCGTGGCGCGCAGCAATTTCAACCCTTAACGAGGCTCGTTTTGTCGCCGCGTAAATAACGAGAGAGCGAGGGTTGGGGAATACGAAAGAGAGGAGAAAGGGGTGGGTGGGAGGTACGTTTAACTAACACCCATACGTATAGAACTACAGCCCTCTAGTGAAGAAGAAAGTTCGACTCACTTCGTTCTACCCCCAGAAAACCTCCCCCTGCCCCAACTACCCCGAATTTCAGACCTCGAGACCTCGTGAAATTAGCCGTTCAGCACCACCCGCTGTCGCACTTACTACAACGACCCCGGTGTACTATAAACGTACCTAACCATTTTCTTTTTATCCCCTTTTTAACTTTCATCATTTTCATCGACGGTTGAAAAATGAACGTGTATACATATATGTATAACATGGGGAGTTATGGGGGTATGAAAATAAAAATAAGAGCAAACGAGAGAAGGGAAAAAAAATAAAAGTCTTTTCTACGAGAACTCGAGGACTCTTTGCGCGTCTCGCCATCCGAGTCGAGCAACCCCCGAAATATATATATATATATATATATAGGTTTGTATATGGATCGCCTCTCGGTAGACCAAGTCTTTTTATATGAGTTTCTCCCCTTCTCTCACTCTCTCTCCCTCTCTCTTCGACTTCTTTTTTTATTTTCTCTCGTGTATATATACTTTTGCTTTCGCTTCGAGACTTTCACTTTCTCACTCGTTTCCCCCCTTTCTTGTCCTTCCTCGGCCAGCTTGCCAAGAAAAATATTGAAATTCTCGGCAAGAAAAATGGAAACTCTCTCGTTTTCGTCTCTTACGCTCGCGTGTATTCCGCGAGATTTCTCGTGTTACACGGGCGAATATAACGATATACCCTCGAGATCAACCCCCTTATATCCACCCGTACAATTCTTTTTCATCCTAATTTCGTTTCATTCTGTCTTTCGTTGGAGAATATTTTTATCTCCGTTTGAAAGAAATTTATTTTCGTACTCGAAATTAAATATCCTTTGTACACCCGAGTCTTGATAAAGACGATTGAAATTTGGCCCTAAATTTTTTTTCTCACTTTTTTCGAATCGCAACCCCTTTCGACGTTAACAACTTGTGGAGAAGAAATTTGACAATTTCCCTTTGACCTTCAACCCTTATATATATATATATATATATATATAATCATAGGCCGTAGAATATTCGAGTCACGTTTTTTTGACCAATCTCGAAATAATTGGCGAACCGTTTCGTTTTGGTCTGTTGGCGAAAAAGCTCGATTTCTTCCAGACCGTTATCACGAAGAGTTTCTCTCGGGCGGGATACGATCTTACAAGATGGTTATAACACGTTCCGCGTAGGTATACACGCCTTGTGCCGTAAAGAGCGACTGCCACCGCGCTTTTTTTCTCTCACGGCCAATCTCCATCGCGTAATCCTCTCGTTGGTCGAACGGCAGTCTCGTAGGAAATTGCCCGTCGCTAACTCGTTCCCCCCCTCTTTCTCTCTCTCTTCATTTTTTTTATAACCACCTGCGAACACCTTGTTAACTCTAAAAGAGCGTGAAAACTTGTGTGAAAGAAAAAAAGAAAAAGATTAGAAGAAGCGGAGAGAGAAAGAGAGAGAGAGATGTGTCGAGGAGCGAGATGATCATCTTCGTTTACCCCGAGCAACTTTCGTTAGCCCCGATCTTCTTTCCCACCCCGTATGCGAGAAAAATTTGTACCAAGTTTGGAAGATATTAAAAAAGTCTCGTCTCCACGAAAACTCAAAGTGGTCTGTGTGTTTACGTTAAAACAGCGAATATTCGTCGTCGGTGAGAAAGTATTCTCGGCTCTTTCCCAGAATCTTTGAGAGAAAATTTCACCGCTCTAACTCAACCTACTATATATGTCGACGCATTCTGCGTGAAAGCTCTCGCCAAGAAAAACACATCGGCTAGACAGAAGAGCCGAGAGAGAGAGAGAGAGAGAGAGAGAAAAATAAAAAGAAGGCACGAGAGAAAACCACAACTCGATTAATCTTGATGGTCTCCCAACGTTATATATATATATACACGCTGTAGTGTTACGAGACAATATATATACAAACAGTAGAGCGAAAAATGCCAAAGTGCGGACCATAAAACGGGCCCTATCTCTATTATCTCGCGCGGTAGAAGAGAGTTCCGAGAGAGATATCGAGAGAGGAGAGACTTTATGACGCGAATAAAAACACGACGTGGCCACCAACCAGTTCGTTCCCGCTACATATACACGTATATTACCTATATATATATATACCTACGACACCACCGTGAAAATTCTTTGGAAAAGCAAACGATAAATCTCGATATCACCCACACTTCTCTCGGTTATAAATCGATATCGCATGATATAGATACGAGGCAAAAAATATATATATAACGTTGTTTTCGGTAAAAGTGCTTTCGATATTTTTGCCGATCCTTGGACCGATTCTCTATCGAAGCGCGACGACGATGAAGAAGAGGAAGAAAATAGACGCGCGCGCGTCGGTAACTCGTCCATATTTCGTGGCTAGCGGGAGCCTCGAGAACCTCGTCCTGTTTTTCCACGTCCATACGTATATATCGTGTATACACGTCGTACCCACCGCGATCTCATGAATGGCTAAACGGCCATGAATGGCTTTGTGAATGGTGCTCTTCGCTTTGGAGTCCGGTCCTCCGTCTATATATATAACGCATGGCTATGCGTTTCTACCACATATATATATATGTATGTACGTATGTATGTATGTATGTATGTATGTATGTATGTATGTATGTATGTATGTATGTATGTATGTTTGTATGTATGCATTTTACACGTATATGCGAAAGCTTGGCCGGTTCGTTATACGCGCCTCGGGCACATCGGCCATACCACATTGCCGGTACGATGTTTTACGACTGGCAAGGCATCTCTGTGCCCCGCGACGATACATGCACACGAGCCCGCGCAGCATCCTCTTCCCCCGTTGCTACACGCCCGATACGCAACATCGGGATTTTACCTCGTCGCCCGTTCATCCTGCGTGGTGCACATCCGACCTGGAGATCTTTCTCAAGAGAGAGAGAGAGAGAGAGAGAAACTCTCGAAACGGAATACAAAAAAAATAGACGCAAATTTTTATCGATCGCTACGCTCTTTTTTACGATCGGATTTATTATCGAAAAAACGGGATACACGCGATAAAAATGATTTTTGTTCGTTACGAGGTTGTACGAGTATTGTATTTCGTGGATAATTTTTTTTTGGGGGATGTTTTTTTTCAGAAGCAATTTTTTTTATTAGATTTTGCTACGAATTTATTCGTTTCGTAAAAGTTGGAGTTTAGGAAATTTAAAAAAAA
Source organism: Netelia inedita (assembly GCA_964017225.1). Lineage (NCBI taxonomy): Eukaryota > Metazoa > Arthropoda > Insecta > Hymenoptera > Ichneumonidae > Netelia > Netelia inedita. The sequence goes on along the minus strand of OZ024922.1, from coordinate 1,969,114 downwards.
CGGATTTTTCCTCGGTGTGTTATTTATTGCAGAATGCTGCGGTTCGAAGCACGTTTATGTTGAGATTTACGTATGAAATAAATAAAGTGTAAAAATGTAATTTATACACGCACCTATATAGATTTAGATATAAGTTATATATATATATTTTTTTTTAAATTTATTCTCGGTACGTGCGTATTTTCTCGCTTTACCATCGTCATTATATAATCAGCCCGAAAATTCGGTCCATCATCGAGAGCCGGCAATTAGCTGGATAATTGAGGTATCCGGGAAGCTTTGCACGCACAGACCGCATTTGCCGACAGGTATAGCCCCGAGGCCGGATCTCTCTCCCAAAGCATCATCGCTTATACCATATGGAGTGTATCATCAGCACCGGCTCACAAACTCCCCATCAACGTTGCTGTTGCATCGCTCGCGAATATCTCTCTCTCTCTCTCTTTCTCTCGCAGTGCTAAATTCCCCGTTTCGCTATCTTTTTTCATTCGAGTTTCCGCGCAATTATTTCCCCTTCTGTACAGCGTTCAACTTGCGTACGGACAGATGTATATTGTTGCGTTGTCTCGCGTCAGGGATTATCACGTTCGGCACATACACGACGAATTGTGAGAGAGAAAAAGAGAGGGAGGGATTGAACACGCGGGGCGAGTCGCGGATCGCGTCAATTAGCAAAATGGACGTGATCAAATGAACTTCAGCCTGCGTCTCGTATCCGTCTGTAGCACAGGATTGTACGAGAGTATATAATTTTATTTCGCGATTTAGGAAGTCCAAGAACGACACAATTTCGAATCGAAGAAACGCTCTAGTTTTTGAGAGTTTTTGAGCTTCTCTTTTTGAGAAAATCTTGGTTCGGAAAAATATAAAAGCGTGAACACTTTTCAATTTTTAATCGAACGTGCGTCTGTCTAACGGACCGTGCGAAAACGTCCAAAAACTACAAATCTCTAATCAAAAGTATTCCAGAATCGTATCAAGTCACGTAAAAGCACACATACACAAATATATATGTATACAGGGCGATTTTCCTAAGGTATAGCACCATTTATTCTGGGGTAGATGGGACCATTACAAACAAAAGTTGCAAATAAACATTAGGGATATTTTTTATAGTTTACGAGATATCAATTTTTGAAGTTTGTCCAATCAGATCGCGCCGAGAAGCGTTGGAGCCGCCCACTCTCCGCCCTAGCCGTAGATATATATAGCACAGTTTAGAGCGTTACATTTGGGATCGCAAAATTCAGAGCAGTCAATTATTATTATTTTATTACGCAGTCATTTTTATTTGGCGCGCTCGGCAAAATTCAGAGCAGTCAATGCCCGACAAATAAAAATGACTGCGGAATAAAATAATAATAATTGACTGCTCTGAATTTTGCAATCCCAAATGTAACGCCCTAAACTGTGCTATATCTACGGCTAGGACGGAGAGTGGGCGGCTCCAACGCTTCTCGGCGCGCTCTGATTCGATCAACTTTAAATATTCATATCTCGTAAACTATTAAAAATATCCCTAATGTTTATTTGCAACTTTTGTTTGTAATGGTCCCATCTACCCCAGAATAAACGGTGCTATACCTTAGGAAAATCGCCCTGTATATCTGTGTATGCGCGTTCGTAGGTATAGGAGCATTCCGCTGGGCTGTTATACCGGGGAATCCCCAAAACCCATATGCGCTCTAGCAAGCGGTACGGATAACGTATTGTTCGGGGAATTAATCGCGGCGGGTGTGCCCGAGAGCGCTGACGAAGGGAGAAACGACGCATCAGCAATGATACGTATATATACGCGATGGCTAGAGGATCGCAGATCGTGGCAGATTGTTGCCCCCTGTGTGTATGCGCGTGGGTGTATTAGCGGGACGCGAGATCGGTGGTGCGCCATGACGTGAGAGAGAGAGAGAGAGAGAGAGAGAGTAACCGAGATAATAGATGGATAGATATAGGCCAATGCCCCGACTGCGACACTACCAACACGACCATGAAGGCAGGAACGTAATGGATCGGACGAATGTACAGTCGGACAATAATAGGGCTAGGGTATGCGTACGTTTGTAGTTTGCGAGAGATGGAGACGAGAGAGCTTGGAGAAACGCGCGATATCCGTCCATGCGCGAGCTTTCCCAAGTGCCGTGACACAGAACGCGAAACACGAACCATCGCGAGTAGAGGTTCGTCTCGTTCTCACTCTCTCTCCTGTGCGAGAGCGAGAGGAGATCTCGCGAACGTACTGTACGATACGCGAGCGACCGGGTGTGTCATTTGCACGCGATGACACGAGAGTCTTCAGTTCTCGTAATCGATTAATCGAAACTCGCGATGGGAACAGGAAAATTGAATTTTTCCGATCTTTTTTTTCGAAGTAGGCACGTTTTTTTCACGATTTTTTTTTTATTCGCTGTAGGAATTTTTTTATTCGATGCTGACTATAGAAATTTGATTGAAATAATGCGTTTTAATAAAATGGACGGATTTTTGCCAGCTTTGGAACGAGAGTGGTATAAAAATGGAAAATATATTTTACAACAATATTCCGATTTTATAAGCACTCTTGATAGTTAGTTGGAAAAACGAAATTGGTGAAAGTAAAAAGAAGTGAAATTTTGATTTTCTATAAAAATTGTTTTTTTTTCGACAACATTACGTCAATGCGTATTTTTATTCACAGCAATTATTTTTTTATTGTCTTCAATCCAGAAACATTATTCAAATAATATTCTTAAAAAAAAAACGGTCGATCCTAATTTCGTTTACAAAACGTTGTTTCTCTTTGTTACAGATCAGTGCGGCAAGTGTCGCGCGAGTACGAGAAAGCTCAATCTCAACAAGTACTGCCAGCGAGATTACGGTCAGTATATTTAACGTTTTTTTTACCTCCCTGAGGTAAATAAGAAGAGGACACCCGGTGTGTCTGTGTGTGTGTGGTATAATCGTGTAAGCAAGAGATACGGGCTAAAGATTTACAAACGAAGAAGAGGAATTCCGTGACCCCGAGGGCTGACCCTGGACGCGACTCTGAACGTTCGGAGTGGATTCTCCCTCTCTCTCTCTCTCTATCTCGAGTGATGCACGTGCGAACGATTTAGATGAGAGTCGCACCGTGATGCATGCGAGAAGACTATGACGATGGGAGAGGTTGTACCAGAGTCCGGAAAATGAGAGACTCGCGCGAGAGGAGAATGGCTCTTTGGTGGACCGAGAGGCTGAGAGTCAGTGAGTGAGAGAGAGAGAGAGAGAGAGTCTCGTTTCAATAATAGAAAGGCATGCTTTTGAGTTCGCGGCGAGGCAAGAGCCGTGGGCTACCGCGCTGTATAACTAGCTATACACGAAACTCAAACGCGAATTCATGCTCTTCCCAGAGTGCTTGGCTCGACCACACCCGCGGGACACGCTACTCGACAAACCGAGCGCATGAAGGAGTCTCGAAAAGAAGGAAAATTCTCCTACAATTCTCCCTCCCTCCTCTCTTTTTCCATCTCTCGCGGTCTCGCACATTTGTATTTAGCACGTATGCACGTATAATGTGGACAAATGTAGTAACGTGTACACACTCGACGGGAACTCACCCTCCTCTCTCTCTCCTTTACACTCGCGGACACGCTTTTCACTGTAGTCCCATGCAAACGCGAGCGAGAGAGACTTGATTCGGCACGAATAAATCTTCAACAGGTCTGCCACGACGTCTACTTGGAATAGATTTCGCGAAACTCTGACTCTCTCTCTCTCTTTCTCTCGGGCTCGACTCTCTTTGCAAACTCCCATTCCCTTGCTCCGTACCACCATCCTTCCAGCCGTGGGCATACATACGCCAACTGTTTTCTTCGTGTTCGAAATGCGAACGAATGCAAGGCAAATAGGAGGGTTCCACGGCTATTCGGGAATTTACGTCTTATCTCGTTCGAACTTTGGTCGGTCGAAGGAAAGATAGAAATTAATATATTCACCGACTGATTAATAAATAGATCAATTTTTCTTTAATACAATTTATCTAAAATTCGCCTGATATTTGGAGAAAATAGATTTTTATTTAATGCAGTGAAATTTATCGATCGACGATTATTTTTACATAAAATATCTGCACAAAGTTAGAATTGTTTATTTTCTTTTTTTCTCGAAGAATTTATTTTTTATTATAATTATATTAATTTATTACTAATTTATACGTATTTATTGAATTTAATTTTTTGTTAAATGTCCATACGCGTGATTATACGAAGGAGTTTTGTAGGCTCGTATAATGAATGGTTCGATCCCACCGGGCGCCAATTCGATAAATCTGTGGTCAGCCTCGAGCTTCATTCACGAACGTATATATCCCTGTCGAAAGGATAATAGTATACCGACACTCTTCTCGATCCTGAAGAATTAACAAAAAAAGCGAACGAGTAAAAAAAACAGACATACCTTTTACATTTTTATTTATTTTTTTTCTTTTTCAGCAATCCTGGCTAGAGTGACCGACAGGCACAAGAAGAACGACGTTTCGGCAGGAAACGGAGGTGCTCCAGGTGCTGCATGGACAAGATTCACCCTCGACGTTGATCTCATCTACAAGAGATCGGTGGACTCGAGGGTCAGACGAGGACCCATGTCTCTTTTCGTCCACACCGCCGATCTCGCGTGCAAATGCCCCAAAATCAAGCCCAACAAGTGAGTTCTCCTTCCTATTTATTCTTACTATTATTAATATTATTTAAACGTCAGCGCCGAGTCGTTGACTCGACCTCGAAACTTGATAAAATTTTAGACTGGCCAATAAGTTCTTGCGTTTTTATTTCCAAAGATCGAGACGCGTGTCCATGTATGAGAAACGCAATTACTTTTTGGCCAATCCGACGTGTATAAGGCAGCCAGTAAACTGCAGTGGACTCCCTCGAACCGATTAATCGGTTGCCCGTCCCTTCCCTCTTGTTTCGCCTCGTTCTTTTATCCTCGTGAACGAAAGAAGCGCAGCAGACTGGCGTAGGCGCCGTGTGGTTCTTATTTTTCTTCTTTGTAACAGAGAGAGGGAGAGGGAGAGATGATGGCTCGCATCTCGATCGATCAATCGCGATTGTGGAACGTACTAATCGTGGCCAATTGAGCGATGGCCCAAGAGAGCACTCCCTCTCTTTCTCTCTCTCTCGTTTTCTCAACGATGCACAGCAAGTATAATGCCTCTGGTATCTTGCTAATCCAATTAGGATACATCGTTTGTTATTTGTTCGAAGAAAGCCGTAAATCCATCTCCGTCCATTCACGATGCCCTTGCATTCCAACTTTATTCTATTTTTCTTTGTTTCTTTTTTTCCGCATCATCGTCACGTTTAAATTCAGCGCGATGAAGTCATCTCAATAATTATTATAATTTATTCATCGATTCTAAAAAATTGTTAATTAAAATTTATTTCATTCCAATTAAACGTTGAATTAAATCCGTCATTTTTTATCAAAATATTTTCATGTCAAGAAATTTCTTCACGACAAAATATTTGATTGCTTTTGTTTTGAATTTTCTTTATTATTTCAAGATTATTGGTAATTCATTTATTCAATTAAATTTCTTTCAGATCGTACCTGATTCTGGGTCACGAGAACGACGGTGGAAATCAGGGTGGACTGACGGTGACGCAACGATCGATCGTGATCGAATGGCGGGACGAGTGGCATCGCAGAATGCGCCGATTTCAGCGTAGAGCAAGATCGTGCCATTGAGGAGACGCGCGATAAAGCAAAAGGTGGATCGCGAGATCTCGCGACGAGGGCGTCGGGGTCGTACCGTTTTTTATTGCGCGTAAGCGCCGGCTCGACGGCGTTAATCTCGCGCGTACGAAAGTGCGCAGCGAGGCGCCATTCACGGCCCGATTTAACCGAGAGACGATCGATAATAAGCGCGGCGAATGCTCGACCGAATATTACACACTACTATGATACAATACCAGCTGGTACGCATTATATATATATATATATACTCTCTCTTTCTCTCACTCTCTCTTCCTCCCTCTCCTCCTCTCTCTCTCTCTCTCTCTCTCTCTCGCTCACTCGCGAGAATACTCGAGAGTGAAAAGAAAAAAATAATAATAATGCGAACGAAACGTGTACTCCAGTGGTGCTCAGACCCCTACGAGCCACCACCCTTAACCCTCGAGTAAAAAAGAAACGAAAAAACTTTGAAAGATTTTTCAAAAGGAAGAAAGGAAGAAATTGAAAAAAAACAAGAAATAGATAAATCTCGATTCGTCGATCATTCCCGAATAATTAATCGCAACGCGTCCTTCCTCATTTTAACGATTAAGCAGCGAGTCTTCGTCTCCTCCAGATCCTCTAATCCCTCCTCTCTTTTATCTTGTATACATATCTTTATTGTAAAACGAAGAATATATTAAAAATCGGACGGATATAATTGTAGATATAACGGAACGAACGAAAAATCGCGGTATATCGTCTCCAGATTTCAGAATTCTTTGATCGCAAGAAATAATCGATAGTTCTTTCTTTATTTTGTATTTTTTATTTTTTGGTTCAACGACGTAAACTATAAAACTGTATAACGACACTACATCATTGTAATCTCGCGTCTATGGTATTCGATATACTCTAGTCGAATCTAACGAAATATAATTATTAGTGACTATCGTAGTTTTAGGTTTAAGTCGCGAGTCGCGTAGGTCGACTGCATAAATGTAATTGCATATTTCACGATTTATCGTGATAGATATGACCCGTTGTGCACCACTGAATGTGGTTTGTATGTGTGTGCGTGTATGCATTAAGTGCGAGAGAACGAGGGAGAGAGAAAAAGAAAGAGAGAGAGAGAGAGAGGTGTGTATATACGCGCTACGGCGAAAACGAGATCACGCGTCACGCCGAGGAGAGCGAGAGCACCGTTTAAGTTTCAAATTTTGATTTACTCACGGCCGCATCCGCGCTTCTCTCGTCGTAATTCACTGTAACCCCTCGGGGATGAGAGAAAGAGGCGATATATATATATATACGTTCGAGAAAGAGAAAGAGAGAGAGAGAGAGAACGACGACGAAAACTCTCGAGTCGAAGGAGCAAAGACACTGCGCGAGTTGAAACGAGATGGACAGAAGGACCTGGGTTACTAGAGGGTATATAATAACGCGAGAGAATATCAGAGTAAAGAGCGTTGCAAAGAGACAAGGCGGAGGAGAGTGAGAGAGGTGTATGAGAAGCGAATGTTTCGCGAGAACGGCTGTTTGGCCAAGTTGGAACGAGAGTCGAAGCATAGCGAAATATATATTTTAACCGGTGTGTCGTATATTATCATCAAAGCCGAAATATCGGGTGGCCGAGCAAAAGAGAGAGAGAGAGAGAGAGAGAGCGAAAGCCGAGACGAACAGCACGTAGTTCGTATAAAACGCTTCTGCATACCCAGATAAACGCTCTTCTCATCTTAACGAACGAATATCTTTCTCTGTCTCTCTCTCTCTCTCTCTCTCGTCCATTAATCTCTGATCTATACGTGAGCAATAGCGATTATTATCGACGAGGGAGCTAGAGGAAGCGAGAGAGAGAGAGAGAGAGAGAATGAGAAGAAGAACGAGTCGCGCACTCCTAGCGGTCGATCTTGGTACTAATACACGGCGCTCTATGTATTATGGCTATAATAGTATACATATATTTATATATATATGTATATGAGCGCAATACGCGATTATCGGAGATATCGAAGCTTCTCGTCGATCGTTCCTGAATCCCCCGCAAACCGATCGCATCTATATTATACGATGACTCGAATCTCATCGAAAGTATTTTATGTATAATGTATTATTGTCTGTTGGAAGAGGGCAAAAAGAGTAAAGAAAAGAAGAAGGAAAAAAAGGAAAGGAAAAAAAAAGAAAAAGTCGAGCCGTGTCCGCGCGCTCTACATATCGTGGTTATGTTACGAGCCACACAAATTCGCGCACATCGTTTCGCCGTTCGCCGTGCCGATTCTTCCGACCTACGACCCGCGTCGCCGTAGGACACCGATACGGATCTTCCTTTCTTCGGTTATTCACCGATTATATTCCATGCGCGGTTACCGTTTTTGCCATCTCACCGCGACGTTTTTTTTCTTTTTTTTTCGTTTCTTTCGCGATCCGCGCGCACGTTGGTGTGTGTACGTATTCCTTCGACACGAGAAAACCGTTCTCGAGTCCCCGACGGTGAACGCGACTGGATGGTGTTTTCTTTCTTTTTTTTCTCTCTCTCTCTCGTTTCTTTTTTTTCTTCTTCTTTATTATAAGTTTATTTATTATGATGGCTCTCGCACGCGCGAGGCTCCGGCGTGTCGTCTATTATTTTATATATATATATAAATATATATCATTATTATTATTATTATTACTATTACTATGTACGCGTTCTTGAATGTAGATCTTTCTTGTACATTTTCTATATAATTATTATTATAAATTATTAAGCCCCTCCGTGACCAATTTTCGTTTTTTTTCTCTCTCTCGATCTTTCTCTCTCAAAGTTTCTTCTCCGGATCGTCCGAATGGAGGTTTTCTTTTCTTCTTCAAAGGCAGGACCTAATTAAAACACTGTTGTCTCGATTGAATGCACAATTATACCGAATATTTTAATCGAATGGCGGTCCTCGGTATACCGCGACACGATCTTCCTTCGTTCAATGTCACTATTCAATTTTTGTTCTCTTCTTTGTTTTCTTTCTTTCCCTTCGTCTTTTTGTATCTCGTATTTTACTCGATTACGAACGATCTTGTACATTATGGACAGTATTTAGAGGCTAATGTAAGACGACGGGAATTTGCCCGGATGAACTGCTCTCCCCGAACGCGAAGCGCTCGTTTTTAATTCCTTCTCGACTCTTTTTTTTCGTACGCGTATAAAACATTTCATTAGCGGCTACAATTCGAATGTATCACCGATTACAATCGCACGAATGAGAACCAATCAACGATAAAAAAAAGTGCGCTTGCTCGTAACAATGGCGAGGATTGGAAACGTTTGACAACGACGAAAGAAAAGAAAAACGAACGTTTTCTCGCAATATTCAAACAATCGGTTGGCAACGAGTCAGCCTAAGCGTGTAGAAAAATAAAACGCTTCGAAATCTCTACGATCAATCCATTGTTCAAGTGGGCATCGCATTCGATAATATCATTGAAAACGAGTTCCTATATAAAACAACAAGAAAGAAGAAAATGAAAAAAGAAAAACAATTTTTTAAAAAAATCGAACGTTTCAAGTGCCATTGCAATTGTTCTCATCGATTGTTGAAAAGCAAAAAAGTGTGCGACCTTGGGGACCGAGCTAATCGGCGTCTTTTCACCGTGCCAATCTTTTTCTTTTTCTTTTTAAATACGCTTTTGAAAGCTAACGGAAGAGAAACGGAAGAAAAAAAAACATTTAAGCGAATGAAAACATTTGTCTTTGCGATAAGCAAAGGAGAAAATGTCGATATTTCGAGAGACTATATATTATATTCTCGTCTGTGCAAATCGAACGATATAATTTTCATCGAGACGTAAAGAATGTACTTACGATCGGGATATGTGAGCTACGTCGCGCTAGAGCCTACGAAAATTACTACGGGAGTTATGGAGTAACGTAAAAAAAAAAAGAAAAGCAGAAAAATCGTCGCAAAAGCCTATGACGCGCGAACATTGGAAAAGAAGAATGAATAAACGAAAACACACTCGCACACAGACACAAACATACATACACACTGACACACACACACACGAACGGAAAAAAAACAAACGTATGTATAGAACGTACACTGACTTAAAGTAGATTTTAGTAATTAAGGCAAAGGCTATATTAAGTATATATCCAATCTTTATCCGTGACGATAGCGCGTCTATTGGGGAAGAATAAAAACGCAAAAATCGAGTAATTCGTATAAAGAAGAAAATTGTCTTGCCAAGTTGAGCCGCGAGTCAGGCCTGAAGAATGTTTGCGCAAATTGATGAAAAAGAAAAGAGACGAAAAAAAACACACACACACACCGCGCTATGTTACGATGAGTGTACTATTTATACCTCCAGATCAATTAGTATACACACATAAACGATACTAAAAAAAACAAAAAATAATGAAAATGAAAAAAAAACATGAATCGTTTGCCATTGTACTACGAACTATTAATTAGCTCGATTAAATTATTGAGTGTAACGTTGTGTATTGTGCTGTAATAAATGTGATTAGATATATATATATATATATAAATATATATTATATATATTACGTATGTATATGTATATAAATATATTATATATATATATACATACAGGAATACAAAAAGAATAATAAATGAATGAAAACGCGTGAGAGACACCGAGGTTCTAAGGTCCTTCCACGCTGCTGCCGACGTTGTGTTTTTTCATCGACCTCTTTGCTCGCACGAGCGGTGAGTAATGAACATACATATTGAGAGGATTTATACAAGTTAGAATATTTATTATAAACCAAAGCTTACATATTACCAGATCATCATTGAATAACAATATATTTGCACCTGAGAGCCGGAATACCTAAAAAAAACGAAAAAAAGAAAAAAACTCCTACTAGCAACTCTTTTTATGTGTGTTTGTTTCTCGTTTTACGCGCCGATTATATAATACCTCGTCATCCAATGTAAACTTTAATACTTATGCGTAATGTACGAACATGATGTATTGGTTTCACTTTCTTTTCGTCTTTCGTTTGATTTCACCCCGGATGAACCTTAATGATACGATAATAGGTATATCGTTTATAATATATCACTCGACGCGACTCGCCTGGCGTGCAAAATATTACCAAATACTGCTAGTTTCGAAAGTTCGTTTTTACGCCTCTTTCGCCTCTTTGAAATAAATCATGAAAAACAATAATAATAATAATAATGATAATAATCTTAATAGTCAAAGCTTTCATCGTCCCCGTGCGCTATGGGAGTCACAGAACTATATTGAAAAAAAGTGGCTGTTCTATGTCGAAGCTGAATGTGTGTATAAAAAATTGTTCGCCAGACGTTAATTAATATAGTTTTGCGCCTCCTTTCAATTTCGAGAGCAACGGCACGAACATGAAAAGCGTCAACTATAATCGATCGGTGTTGAAATTTGAACGAAAAAAAAAAAAAAAAAAAAACACGATCTAAAAAAAACGTAGCATCGACTCTCGAATACAGCGATTAGCGCTTGATCGCTCATTCTCGTATTTATTTATTTTTTCTTCCTTCTCATTCTCGGTTTGTTGTATTATAGGCCTTTGAGCTCTCAGGCGCACATGCATACATCTTTTTAAATGCGTGAATGAGACAGGCGCGCGCTTTTTAGAGAGCACACACAACTCGCAAAAGTCATCACAATTCGAAAAAAAAAGAAAAAAACATAAAAGAGAACGCAAGATTTCGGGTATAAAAAGATATCGCGAATCTACAGAGTGATGAGGGGTGAGGAGAAAAGAAGCCTTTGAACAATCACATAGCCATATTCGTTTTGTGTATATATTTCGTTTTTTTCTTCTCTATCTCTTTCGTTTCTCGTTTCTTTCTCTTTTTAATCCCGTTTTAATAAAATATTTAGTATCCAAGGCTCGGGGTTACTTGGTAATTTTTTTATGGATTACACGGAATTGCACTGCTTAGATATCTCGTGCAACACTTTCATCGGTTAATGAACTAACGCGCGAGGACGTCGTCTATGAGCTATACGCCGTTCGTTATAGGTAAATAATGTAAATATATAAATAAGAGCGTCGATTTAATACATAACCGAGAATAGTGCGACCTCGACGGGATAGCCACGATCACTTCCAAGAAACAGAATATTACTTTTTTTTTCTTATCCACGATCATCGCCTTTCTCGAACATGTTCTTTCTTGATCTTCGAATTACGCGAGCGAGCATTGCGCTCAAAGTAGCTGCCAAATAAATAACGATGAGACTAAGGTACCTTGAGGCACAATTTTATAAGTTATAACTTTCCTTCGAGCAAGATCGCTTCCTAAATTCTACGTCGAGACGCAAAAGATCGAGACGCGATATAGCTCGCTCGACGCAGAATTGTTACAAAGCTTGATTGAGCTAAATTTCATCCCGATCTTTCCTGCCATGTCGGAGAACGAGCGTATGAAGAATTCTCGCACGTAAGGAACAAGTATAACCCGTGACATTGCGCCTTAAAGTTCCGATGTACGATCGATGTAAACGTTCGCGGATTCAAACGAAAATCTATAACGTGTCTCGCCGTTGAAATATCGTAATCATCGAACGCGAACAACCGAGTTACAGGAGACAAAGCTCGATAGTCAAACACATCACGCGTGGACAGTCTCAGTTTGGCTCGATTAAAAAATTTCTGCGAATCGACAAGACACCACCATTTCGCCGGACAAATAATAAAACTAATAATGAAGAATTCAGAAGCGGATCGTACGTATGACGATCGATAACTTTTAAATGATATATTAAATAAGTTGTCGATATTTTATATCTCGGGTGACTAGTGCTGCACCCACGATCCTTTCCAATCACGTATCTTTCTCCTTCGCGCTTCTTCGTAATTTAGCGAAAAAATAAATTATGCATCTCAGCGGAAAATTATTACAAAAAAGGAAAGAAAAGGAGGAAGAAAAAAATAATAACGCGTCACTTATTGACTATAAATTCATGCGGATCGGTTCAGACGGAGCGACGGATTGAATTTCCGCAGGCTATTAGTCAGCCCTTCATTGTAAATGCAGTAAGTTGCTTCTTATCGCTTCTCCGTTTTCTTTCTTTTTCGCGATTACGAGAGGATATGTTTGCGGGCGTAATTCGTAGTTGCATTTTTGATCGATAAAAGAACACAAAAATCTTTCAAATCAAACGTGCCGGTTTCGTCATTGATGATTAGTCGCTTTATGTCTCGATTGAATTTATTTTTTTCTTTCATTTTTTTTATTCTCCCCCGTTACTTTCGTGAACACGATTTCGTCGCTATTTCAAAAGTCTCACGAGCTAGCTATTACTTAAGCACATAATGCACAGATTTGTATCGACTTTTTGCATCGAGCACGTGAATAATACGTTTTACTTGAATTTTGTATTCTCTTTTCTTTGTCTTCTTTTGTTTTTTTTCTTTTCTTATTGTTTTGATTGGCGTACAATTCGAAGCAAAGTCGTGGGAACGATTCATCGCCGGACCGCACGTCGCCGTGTCCGTAATTCTCCTTTTTAACTTATCTTTCGTGTTCGCGAAAAATCCAATATGCGTGAGGCAAAGCAGCTGGAATGTTTTTCATTTCTCTCGTTTCTCTTTCTAGCGTGGATCCTTAAACCGATGCAGACGTCGTGATCAACGTTTTATAGAGAAAAACGCAGCAGAGTCCTCTATTCTGCTTTCATTAATCTCGCTCATTTTCTCTCTTTATCTTTATCTCGTATCTCTCTCTCTCTCTCTCTCTCTCTATTACTCTCTTTCTCTTATCCTCGCAACTTAGTTCTTCATCTATCGCTCTACTGGGCGCGAACAGAAAGCTTTCGTTCCTGAAACACAAGAGACACACACGTTATCCATTACCGAGTGTCGTCGTTGAACGATAATGAAAGAAAACAAAAAAGGAGAGAAGAAAATCTTGCGTCTTCGAACGCGCTTTTTTTTTCTTCGTCATTTTTTCAGAGAACCAAAAAATATCAACGTAAATCGATCACGACGCAAGCAAAACTCGCGCTACAATGAAGAATGTACCGTTCGGGAGGATCTCATCGATCACGCAAAAGCGAATGCCAGCGTTAATTATGATGATTTGCTTCTGGAGTTTATCGCGAAGACGCGAGATATCCGATGATATTGTCAAAATAAAATGATTAGTGCCGTCGATGTTTCGCTCGAATTCACGGCGGAGAATCAATAAAATGATATTAATTAAATATAAAAAATAATAATAAAAGAAAATATACGGAGACAACGCGATAGTGATAGGCAAATTGATTACATATTTTTTTGCAAATTGTCCATTGAATTTCGAAGTAGAGACAATGAATTATCTACGTATGTAAAAAAAATGACACAAACAAAAGAAACTTTACAATCATGCTACATGTCACACAGCAAACAGGCACGACAAACATTTCTATGACACTCGCACACGCATACCGGGACGAGGGCGGGAAGGGGGGAATAAACGAAGATACAGATCTACAGATTGCGCACAGTCAGAGCTCGTTAAGGCAATTATGCTGCGTGTCTATTATTAGTTATCGTACACGTTTGTTATTAATCGTTGTGTGCACTAAATACCATAGAATAAGAGACAGAGGAAAGAAGAGAGAGAGAGATAGATAGAGATAGAGAGAAAAACAGAGTAGTTAAAATGGATTTAAAAAAAAAATAACAAAAAATACTACGTGTACGCACCTGTTCTGACTTCGCATCTCACGATTCTTCGGGCCTTTTTTTCGTACATGGTCCTTGATCAGCGTGCCAGTATTCTCATCCGTACCTAAGACCCCGGGCCCGCGGTACTCAAATCAAAGCGAAAAAAAAACAACGACAACGCAGATATCGAAGGAAAAAAATAAAAGAACAACGATGGAGATAGATCGTGTGACGATTAGAACGACAACGAAAATAAAAACACATTTTTGCGTGCGAAAGAGACCAAGACGTACTGTAAGAAATTTCTCTTTTGAATTTTCTTACGTTCTAAATAACGAACAGAACGAGAAAAGAAGTTGTGCAGCGACGAGTATTACGATGCAGTGAAAAACGAGACACGAACGTTTGTTGTAAAATAATTTATTTCTTCATGTATATTTATTAAAGTATCAAGGCACTAAAAACCCCCCCTCCGTTATTACTTCGTACGCTTCGCGTTATCACCATTATCTTTTCAACCCCCCCCCCCCCCCTGGCCCTTCTTCACGAACCCTATCGTTTCGTTATCTCTCAACGATTATATTGCATAAGAAATTTCGCAACAGCGATATTCGGCCTAACTAGCACGTAATAGTCTCTAATATAATAATATGTATAAGAACGTATGACTAACAATCGATTAAAAAGGAGAGAACAAAAAAAAATGAAAGAAAAAAAGAAAAACAGCTTTCGATATCCGTAAAAATAAATTGCGTGCAGGGTGTCTCTCCGATTGGAAACAGTTTAACGAGATTGATGAGAGCGAAGAAAAAAAAACAAGAAAAAAGAAAACGAGAAATATTACAAAATATAATCGACGATGGTTTTATTACACGTGTTGGCTGAGATCCTCGTGGATGCGAGTGAGTGGAACGGCGACGGGGGGGGGGGGCGAGGTATGGATGGAACTTTTCTCTTCTCTAAACTACTATAAATACGACGGTGTATGGATACGGGAGGATCACTGAGAGATAACAAAAGTTATACGAGACACCGTGCACGCGCGCACGCTACGATTAAAATACCTTAACGTTACCAAGGCGCGATTAAAGCAAAATAAAAATCTCAATTTTTCAGGAAATTGAGAGAACGAACAGAAACAGAAAAGAACACGTGCCGTCGAAAACGGCAGAGATTCGCGATGTTATTGCGCAGTTTTATCCCGTTTTTTCGTCCCGATATGAAAAAAAAAAACGATACGAAAAACGTTGATCTCGAAACGGTCATCTCGTTGATTCGAGATGAGTCGATTGATCGAGTAAAATTCTCAAAGAAAAAAAGAAAAAGAAACAAATGGTCAACGTAGAAATAAAATGTACATCGTTCAATCGTTTTCGAGCGCGACTCTCACGTTTCGTGAATTATTGTAAATGCGATTCGTCCTGCCTCGTCGCGAATCGACCGTCTCGACGAGACAAACAAATGCTCCGATAAAAATCGGTATTTAGTTAAAAAAAAATTAAAAAAAAAATTTTTTAAAATACACAAGAAGAAGCACCGTTTTATCCAATCGAGGGCTCCTCCCGTACCTTTGGTAAATGTGTCGAATACTGATACATCACATTGGACGATTGAAGAACAACAACAGAGAAAAAAGTATTCAGCACAGTTACTCTCTTTAACGCTCTCTCGCGCTGGGATTTTTGCGAATTTGCCTAAGTAATAAAAAAAAAGAAAAAGAAAAAGAAAAAAAAGTAAAGGCGCGTACAGGAAACCGCGTATCCCGAGGAAAAAACCGCGAGTTTGTCACATGCGCGAAAAAACGAACAAACAATAGCGTAGTTTGAGCGGCGTACGCAGCGACTCGGAAAAAGCAATTTTCGTGTTTGTGTAGTTTTGTTCCCCCTCCTACGTGGACGACGAGTGAATACCGAGTACGTGAAGGAATTTGTTCTTAAAACCGGGTTTGTTAGGACTAGCGTCGTGATGACCAGACTGTCCTTCGTGGATCGCCCTCTGTACCAGCGGCAGGGAGCCCTGTGTGATCGTGTGTCGAATCGTCAGATCGGGCCGGACAACGAAAAAAAAAAGAAACAAAAAAAAAAGAAAAGAAAAAAAACAGAAAGAAAGAAGAGATAAAACAATAGGAGGATATTAGACGACTAATTAAGTGATGGTGTGTGGAGAACTACTTGCATGCGTGGTGCGACTCTAACGCAATATTCATCTCGCGTACTAGTGAAGAGTAACGTTTAAATCAACGGATGAGAGAGAGATAGGTATAAAATAAAAAAAAATTAAAAAAAAATAAAACGATAAGACAAGAGTGTTGTGTTTTTTGTCTTTCGTAAAAGAACGAGGATAGGGGAGAAAAAATGAATCGACGCAAGACTCACCTCATCGTGTTGCTGTTCGTGCTCGCTGTTAGCGAGACTGGAACGCGAGCCTCGTCTCGTCGTGCCCTTTTCGTCACCTAGGATTTGTGCGACATTCGCTTGCTTCACGAGATCCAATGCCTGCGTGCAAAGTACGAAGAGAACGTTTTCATCCCACGTCTCTGAGAATAATCTTTCTTTTTTTTTCAATTTTTTTTCAATTTTTCTTTTGTTTCTTTTTTTCGTTTTCTCGAGGCACGATAAGAAAAGTTTATAAGCACGACTAGACTCAAATGACATTACTTCGCAGGATGCTTGGCGTTCGACGAGGAAACAGGCAACGGAAAGAGAGAAGAAAGAGTGCGGATAGGAGAATGTTCAAGAGGCGGTAAACGACGATTTACAAAAGGTCTAGAAAAAAAAAGAAAAAGAAAAAAAACGTCAGACGACACGTGTACGCAAACGATCGCACGGGAGACACTTTCGTATATAGTTACGATTGAAAAAATGCCGCTCACCTGTTTGAAGTGCTGCGTGTAAAGGGAAATTTGGGAGGGATGAGAATGATTCGGAATGACAAAAGCGCGTGCTGTATATAATACGAGAACGAAACAATTTTCACGTTTTCGAAACGATGCGAAGGGAAATAATCTTACGATCACTCACCTCTTTTCGCGATCTCAAGGCGCAATCCTCGAGTGTCTCCGCCGCTTCGTACTTTCCTTGCCGTCGATAAAGAGCTCCGAGGTTTTTAAGCGTGGTGGTTACCGTTGGCGAATCGACCTTGGCAGCCTTGTGCCATCCACCGTATTCTCCGTACGGGGCATTCTCCTTGTTTCTATGCTTGTTTTCTTCTCGCTCCTCGGCAACCTATAAATACGCGATACATCGATACCAAAGACCATCATCGACGAACTTTCCGTACGAAAAATATATTTTAAGGACGTTCACGCGTTATCCATGCGTCAGACGAATTCCAAGTTTAATTGTTTAAAATTCGTACGAACCTTCTTAACAATAATACTCAACTATTGTGGTCAAAATTTGAGAAAGTTTTACCGTCTAGAATTCGAGTTATTTATTGTCAAAAATCGTATTTTTTACGTAACTTCCCATAAGACCTCGTGTTAAAGTTGCCATTTTAAACACTGAATATCTCGATTACTAGACGGTGAAACCTTCTCAAATTTGTTATCCATTATAATACGATGCTCAAGAAGATTCGCGCAAAATTGCAAAAAATTATCTTGGAAAAAATTGTATCTCGCGATTTTGCCATTATTTTGTATATACTATTATGATTATGACGCGTGAAACTCCTTAACTCGAGACTCGAATTTCTTACCTGCCAGATAGGTTTGTTGTCACTGTCTATAGCACCGAATTCTTTCTCGTGAGCTCGGGTCAGTACTTGCTTATACAGAACTTCGGCGTCCTTGTACTTGCCCTGTTTGAGATAACAAGATGCTAGATTGTTCTTTGTTTTCGCGACATTAGGATCGTCCGGACCGAGTCTAGCCTCGTAAATCTCTAAAGCTCGCTGATAGTATCTCTGGACTTCCTCGTATTTTCCCTGATTTTGACAAAGTAGAGCGAGATTGTTGAGTTGTTTCGCTACATCGGGATGCTCGCGACCAAGTACCCTCTCGCGTATCACTAAAGCTCTCTTGCACAAAGGCTCGGCTTCCTTGTATTTCCCACGTTTGCCGTAAAGTACAGCGAGATTGTTCAACGTCGCTGCAACGGCTGGATGATTGTCGCCGAGGGTTTTTTCACGAATCGCCAATGCGTCGTTCAATAAATTCGCCGCCTCTTTGTATTTGTTCTGATCGCGATAAACAAGAGCGAGAATATTGAGCATCGTTGCAACATCGGGATGATCGTGACCCGATGTTTTCTCGAGATCCTCTAGCGCCTGTTTGCAAAGCGGTACAGCAACCTCGTAACGTCCCTGACTCGCGTACTGTATCACGAGATTGTGTAGAGTTCGTAGACGCGCCGGTATCTCGTAACCGGCGTTCACTTGCTGTGCGAATTGAGACGGCGGTGTCGGTGACATTGCTGCCATTGACGAGGGAAGGACAAGAAATATGAAAGATTAATATTATTTATATTACTCGGAGAATAACAATGAGATCCAGACGATAAACGAAGATCGTTAGAGACTCAAAGTTTCTACATACACCTACTGTTTCGCTCATCTGCCTCGTCGTCGGTGAATAGATCGACGACGGGATCGTCTTTTGGTCTGTCTTTAGCGTTTTCGTCATCGGCGGGCGGATCTGGATCGTACTGCTTCATGCTACTCATAAAGTCGAGATGTCTCTTATCCTCCTCGAGTTGAGCGACCTGAGATTGTTGAGAAATCAAAACTTTTAAAATACTTTTCGGATTTATCTCGGATCGAGATTCGCCGTTATTAGGGAAGTATTCTTACCGCTTGTTCACTGGCTTGTAGCTTTTGCTGAGTACCCGCCAGTTCGTCCCTGAGCCACGCGTTCTCCTGACAGAGCCTTCTGACTTGAGTTCGTAATTTTTGCTTTTCGGCCTCGACCATTTGCAAATGACTGGCGAGCGCCATCATCACCTGCGCCTCGCCAAGACCGAGCTCGATCATCTCGATATTCTTGCCCAACAGACTCGCTTTGTCACGTGCAGCCGGCGCGTCCTGTGACTGTAGACCCTGAAGAAGACCACCGTGTTCGACACGCAGCGCCTCTAGGCCTTGAGCCACCGTTCTAGCACCCGCGACGATCTCTTCCTGCGTCATGGCCGTCATTCTGCCAATGTGTTCTATTTTCTTTCTGCAAAAACCACGAAAGAGAAGTTTATTAGGCAAAGAAAAACAAAAATCGCTTACTTCGAGCTCAACGTGGGGAGTCGCTACGATCAGGAGAGAAGGTCGACCACTTGTCTCGTTTAACGACGAGACGAAGAAAAAACCTTCGGGTTACTGCACTTCTGAGAGTATGTACGAGCTTAAACGTGGTGCAATTAAAAGTTTTATTCGCCGTACGACAAAGTGACGAATGCGGTCGGGCAAAAACAAGAGTGTCAACCGTTTATGGAGAACGAGGCAAAAACCATGAGACACGCTTTTCTGTGGAACGATCCGCTTTTTCCAAATGGGAATTAAACTTTAATTTCCACTTGTTATTACTTCCTTCGAGGTAGTTGTTCTCGCGGGAATTTCTAAACTTTTCATATCCGTCACAAAAATTTATCACACTCCGCGCATCGTCTCGGCCAAATTTCGTCATACGAGGTGATAACGCAATCGCGCGTCAAACATTTCGAACGCCCGGGGCCCGATACGAGAATTAACGGAGGAGACGAAGAGTCGAACATTGACGAGAGCGATGTCTCAAGAAAATCAATTAACCATCGAATTTAATCGGGAAAGCGAACTTACTCTAGCTAGTTCAGCGTAAAGCCGGGCTACGACAAACGAGCACCACCTATCGTCACTACGAGAGAATCAATGTGGCTCAATATTTCGGCGCACGCGTACAAACCACCCCCTCTCCATCTCGTACTTCCTCCATCGTTCCGTTGCATTTCCGCATGCGGAATAAACGAGAGATGGTACCGTACAACTACATAGAGCAATGGATAGTCTAGACAATTAGTAAAACATGAATGAAGAAAATATCGAATATAGAAATAAATGCATCAAGACGATTTATTTACATCGCTTCCTCGTTTGAAAAACCGGTTTCTATTTTCTAGACTATTTCTCTCGACCGCTTAGCGCAGTTGCATTTTTCACGATCAATCGTCAGGAAGCGCTGCTGCTAAACCTTGACCCGACCTCGAATCCTTGTCCGAGTCCTTACCGGACTATTCGCCTTGACCTTTTTCGCCCTCTCTATCGCATACTAAAAAGTTTCCAGCATTTTTACGATCAGGGACAATGTCGAAGACATAGATGCTTTTTTTTACCCAATTACGCAATTTTTTTTTTATACCGTCGAGAATTCCTAAAGATTGTACGCAGGCTGGTCACGTGACTACTCGAGAGGGTCAGAGCGCGCGGGGATTCCCGGACGTGAAAGAAAAAGACGGCTGTCAGAGAACACAAAGCACGCATACATACGCGTGGGGGATACAGAAAATTTGTGCGTGTAGTTTCGCATCAACGGAGGGGAGACTCCTGAGTGTGTCATTCGGGCTCTAAGAGAGGGAGCGAGAGAAGCTTCATTTCCAATTCACTTTTACTACCGACCACATTTGTGTACGTTGGCGGGTAATATAACACACCAATGGCCGTCAACTCGTGTGAGGTTATACACGAAGGCATGGCCACAAGCAAGCACACGTTGAACGAACGACAGTCAACAGCTGACGATTGTATCGAACCAAGGCCGTGTGCGTGACGCAATAATAATTGCGGCTGGTTATGTCGTTATCAAGCTCGCGCATATACCTATACATAGACCAAATGAAAGAAAAAAAAAGATTTAATGCATAACCCGATCATTGACAAGAACAAAAGCCAAGTGACGCGAAGTGCAGTGTGGACTAAGGAGAAAAACGTCTCGAAGCGAATGACGAGTACGCGAATAAGGGCTATTCTCGTGCAAGAAGAGTGCCGATAAAACGTTCGCGATAAGAAGAGAGAAAAAAGGGACGACCGAAGCTTGTGTCGGATTTGTAGGAGATACGGATCGGGGAATGGTTCTCAAGCCGGCTACGCGAGGCTCTTAAGTTCCGCAATGTAAACGTACGCGAAGGAACGTTCGTTTATTCCTCAGCACGTATTAGACTTTATAACTTCTCTATAATTCGTTTTAACGACGATACTACAAATAAGCGCACTCTTGTTGCATTTTAATAAAGCTGCCAACACTGCGCCAATCTATTTTATCGTGTTATAAATTATTTCGTAAAAGGTCAAAAAAAAAAGAAGAAGAAAAAGAAGATATTATCCATGAGAATTAACTACTCACATTCTATAAGCGTTCAGCGTTTTGGACATATCCGTTCTACCCATGGATACCGTTGGTTTCTTCAACGTATATGTGCCTATTTATTAATATCGTTTTATAGAGAAAGAATATAAAGACGAGAAGAAGAAGAAGAAGAAAAAAAAACGAAATATACGTATTGCGCTTACGATATCGACCTGCCTTTATATTCTCTCTCTCTCCCTCTCGTTCTCACTCTAGCTGGAGTTTCACTGCATGCGACGACGCCAAGCTTATTTCATTGGCATGTATACATATACACGTTTTAAAGCACGTTCGATATATTCCTATATTGTCACTTCTCCCGTTATCACAACAGCGTTTTTTTCAATAAACAACAATCCCGTAAAGTCCAATGTAGAAAACATAACTATCGACGTTCTCACGCGTTCGCCTAGGCGTCCAAATCGGTAGAAAAAATATATACGTCTCTTTATGTTATTTTTGATGGTATAATAGCATTTACGGTATTATATCTATACGAATAAACCGTCTGGTTGTCTCTCTACGCGAAGGGTTGTTCGCAACCCCGTCTCTCGTTTCTCACTGGAAGGTGCTGCATCGACGAGGGTGCTATACGGGCTTCCCACCCACCCCGTAACGCTAAAACGCTCGAGGCGATCGTCGGGCGCGCGCGCACAACCCCTCGCGGGGGTGGTCTGCGGGAAGAAAAAAATGTGTCGACGACTGCGCATATTGTAGGATTCGGACTGACTTTGTTACAGTACGAATTCCCATAATTCATCGAATATCACGTTAATTCGATATTGAAAACCGTGGGGTTTATACTTTTCCAAGCGAAACGTTAAACATGAGGCATTTCATTGTAGAATATCGTACCGTAACGCCCAAGGAACGTCAGTTTCGACAATATCACACAGAGAGAGAGAGAGTCCTATAAGGATAAGAATTCTCGTTAGAAAGTCGAGAGAAAGGGTATTGGAATTAGATGGTACGTGCGAGAAGGCAAGTTTGTGCCTCGTTTTGTTCGCACACGCGGTTACCGGATCACGGATCACATATAGCCGCTGATCTCCTCGGATCTCATTAATAAACTGGACGGTACAGTCGTTAAGTAGCCTTGGTTTTTCTTCCAAACCGAGATAGAACGTAGATATATAAATATGATATTTGAGTTTCTCTGGTAAAATAATTGACTTTTACGTCGCAGTAGTACATTCAGCCTCGTTCACTACCTTTCATCTCCGTCACTCTTGATTATCAATAGTGGGATAGAGTGGGAAAGAGTCTGCTGCGATCGGTGAGTCTGCGTCCGCTAGATCGGCCGATGATTCATAGCTGTACAAGAGAGAGAGTGAGGGAGAGGGAGGGAGAGGAACACTCTGGCAGAGAATTACAGTGACGACGTACCACACAAACGCCCGAGAAAATTCAATGGTACCGTCTCATTCCCTGGTTGTGCGCTAGTGCAAAAATAAGTACTTGCGCATCCCCTAAACTCGTCTCTCCTCTCGTACGACCGGCTCTTCCTTCTCTCATTCTCACACACACACACACACACACACACAAAATTCTCTCGGTTCTCTCCTTACGTGGTAGTATTAAAATCTCCGACGAATCTCATCGGCCCACTCTCGGCTGGTAACGCGAGAGAGCGCGACAAGGCGATCCTCGAGTCGACCGGTATCTCTCTCGTTTGATCATACGTCTGGAAAAAATTCTCCAAACTTTACTAAAACGCTAAATCTTCGTACAACTTGACAATATTCAAACGTGCAAAGTTTGTTTAATCATTGTATGCAAAACGTACGTGTGGTTTCCCTTATCTCCTTGGACAGCTTGGCAGAGAGAAAAGAAAAAACAAAAATTGTATTTACGGTTATAACGTGTAAATCCAGTCTCACGTGCTCCCCCCCCCCCCCCCCCCCGATATCCCTCTCCGCCCCCCCCCCTCCGCCGCCTCGTCTCATCCCCTCGCGCGTATTTCACATAATTAATGCGTAAGCGTGCAGGCTAAATTTAATAAGGCACGCGCCTCGTTGCGAGAATACCTCGCGACTCGTAAAACGCAGCTGGTTGACCTCCCCTGCCCCTTATAGAATAGTCGTTTGGAAGACCGTATATGGTACGTGATATCTAAAAGAATTTAAAGCGCATGTATCGCACTGCATTTTGATATCCCCGACGGTAAGTAACTCGACGTGAATTTCGCTGACTAACGCGCGTCTCGGCCGGGAACGCAAACACGCCCGCGCGATCAATGAAACTTTCTTACGAGCACTATATGGACGTACGTATGTACGTAATATATAGGATGCACAAGTTGGAGAGAACAAAATGTTGGATCGAAAACAGTCGCGGGAGTAAAGTGGACAGTAATTTTTTGATAAAATAGAGATCGTAGGTGCCACGTCACGAATAAAGGTTCAATTAAATTGTTTCTTCCGAATTGCCCGGTATGGTTTTATAAGCCTCGGTCTCTCGTCTAAGCGTCGCGTCGAAGAGACGTTACGGTCATGGTCGGCGAGTCTTTTCGTCACGGTTACGCGACTACCGAACTTCGCGGAAACTGATTTACGAACGTATCAGCTTCCGGTTACACCTGCGACGTTCATACCGGATATACAGGTATATAGTTTATACGTGTGAAATATATCGTGTTGTATTCTATGGATTGTATAGAAAGGATCAAATGATGGAAGACGAGAGGCGTGGCAGGTGCAAGAATAAAGGCGTCAAAGGACGAAAACGTTATTCACGAGAGTCTCTTCCGTTTGGCTATCTTCGGTCAATGGTCGAATCGCAACGACACTCGTTTGTTTATTTCACGAAAATAGTAATAGCGCTTGACCGCAAAGTCTTCTTTCGGTCAAAGTCGAAGGAATATGAAGAGAATGAAAGATAGACGAGAGTATTTCGTACGCGAAAAGTTAAAGACTCGTGTGTACTCACTCGTGTGAACGGTCCATGCAGGAATCCCTTCGACGCTTTTCAAATGATCATCCCACTACTGTAAAATAAAAATACATTTGCTTCATAATTTCGTTGTGGATACGTCGCTCGTCGCACCGAAAGTTTTACTGGCGATTCCAACACACACGCTCTCTAGCCCAACGTTTCTATCTTACGTTGCCACTTTGTTACCGTGTAACCGGAGAAAAGATATCGAACCAGTGAAATATAATTTTTAGTATTATCGTGGATCTAGAACCGGGGAGAGAGAGAGAGGGCCAGAGAACAGTCAGACAAGAGAGATGTGCTGGAGACAAGAAATTGATTTTTTTTTCTCTTGTCGTATTCTACTTCGAAATACTAAAGCGAGGGATCCGGAACGATTAATGTTCGTAATGTTCATGAATGATTATGTGAGAGAGATGTAATTGTAGAGTTTAAATAAAAGGTGCATTAAAACTCTCGTCTTGACACGAATCATGGAGAGAGCGAGCAAGCGACAAAGAGACAGAGAGCGAGAGAGAGAAGGATAACAATAAAATGGCGAGATCGCTGCGAGGACCCGATAAAACTTGGGTAAAATCTGGATTTCCGATGTTTTTCATTTGGAAAGGGTATCGATCTACTTTTTACCTTTTCACGACACTTCGTGGTTAACACTCAAACGATCGTACACTATGAATTAATCACTCGAGAACGGGGAATTTCGTTAAAACAGAGGATGAACGCACGACGGCCGTCACCCGATCGTAAAAAACACGACTGGAGCATTCTGCGCGATCGCCGCGCTGACTATCAGATATTGGTAGAACTGTGTGGCACTTCAATGGCACATCGCCGCTTGTTCCGCAGTTCAAAGTGAAGTTAGCTGGTCTGATGGAATTTATTCGGAATCATTTCGTTATATTAAATAGTAATGTATACGGCAACGTTTTATTATAACAATAGTAAATCTACTAGTGCGAGGATATTAACGCCTATCACTTTTGTCTTTGAACATATTCCATGTCAGGCTCGTTCGTTTGAAATATACAAGGCGCATACAAATATTTTGCCGACGAAGACTGTAAGAGATATTCAAGTTGATAAAAAATCGAGGTAAGTAATACGAGCGCATTACGAATTGCCCGGAAATCTATTTGGAAGTTCGGGGCAATACGGATCACTCTATAATAGCCTGGAAAATTTCAGCCGGTGAGGCAATGCGGTTCATCAGAAACCACGTGTTTGGGGTACATTTTAGTTGGATGTTGAAGCAATGGCTACAAACACAGCCCTACAATTTGAAGTAACACATTTTTTCTACAATCGTAGACAATTAGTTAAAGTTACAGAGAGAAAATAAAAATTTCTCCACGTCTTTGATCATTTCGTTCCAATATGTGCGGCAAACTTCTCACGATTGAAAAACCTATCAATATGAATCGTATTGTTTATATTTTTGACTGCATTAAGTGAAACGCGGATCCGACAAAGCATTTAAGTAGTTTACGTGCAATCCATAAACAATCACAATTTGTTACAAATTACCAATTTTGCGGCAAATTTACACGGTTGAACATCACAATAAAAATAACAAATTCCACCGGCCGAGATAATATAGATAGCATGCGTACACGTTTCATGCTCCTACCGTGGACTAGTCACATACCTAGATTGATCTCGAAGCGCGTACTTTCGTCTTCATTAGTTCACCCACGAAAGCGATAGATGGCTCTACTCGAGAAAAAACAAGAGTCGATACAGTAGATGTCGATAAAGGTGTTTTCGCATATTGTTATCTAACGACTTCTGATGCGAATTACTCCATCGATAGTGCCTAATTTCGTTGTTTTCTCCACAATTCGATTATTGATTGTCCTTCTCGTAATAGTCTCAATAACATATCTGAAAATGTCACAAATCCTTCGTGCTATCAAGACAGAGTTAATGCAAGTGCGTCGATTATGTGTAACCCAATGGTGAGCATAATAAAATGCTTTTCGTGAATTTTCGTATCGACAATATCGTATAACCTTAGTGACGCGTTCACGATATTTAAAAAATATAAGCTTCATTTATTTTTAAAGCAATCTACGCAGTTACTACGAAATCCTAGATATATCTCCAGATGCATCTCAGAAAGAAATACGAACTGCGTTTATAAAACTTTCAAAAGAAGTGAGTGGAATGATAAAAGTGAATTTCACAAGCGTTATGTTGACAAACACCAGGGAGTCCATTGGATAATCCCAATACTCCCGTTCTAGATGCATCCTGATGTAAACAAAGACACTCAGCATGCAGATTTCGTTAAAGTGAACGAAGCTTATAAAGTGTTGAGTAAAGAATACACCAGACGTCAGTACGACATGGATTTAAAGATTAATAAAGGGTCGTACGGACGACCCATTAGGCGGTATGTTCATTCCGCCATTTACACAAACGCAATGCATCGTGTTTATATTGAAATATGCGTGCGAACGAAATTTTACAGGAAAAATCTCTTTTTTCAAGCTCGATAAATCTTATGAAATTTATAAATATTATAATTAATGAAATCGTGCGATTGAAATAGCTCCCAAGCGATGAAAAACCACAACCTGACTTTGCGGACTAAAAATCGCAATGTTTGATACATAAAAAATGTAGAAATTGCCAAAATCTCGAAATTTACTCGAGCGAAAAAATTACCTGATAATTTTTCTTACCGTCCGTCGGTCTTTCGTATGATAAATATTGATAAAGAATGGAAAAAGAAAAATGCATCTTTTACAGAGTCTTTTACGAGGATGTTCAAACTTCTCGGACGTATAGTGCGAACGAATCATCCCCGATCTATGGTATAAAGGGCATAAAACGTGTCTCGAACGTGACGATCGCCATGATTTGCCTCCTTACTTCAGCGTTCAGCCTCTCGTTCTTACTTCTCCTGATAAAAAATGCCGACGAATCCAGAAAAAAGGCCATAAACGCAAAAAACGAACAATTGCAAAGAGATTATAATAAAATACGTGCTGAAGCCGCTAGTCGAGACGTGGAACAACAAATCTCGGCTTTCCAAGAACGCTCCGCCGCTAGAGAAGCCGAACTCGCAAAGAGATATCGAAGCTGACCCTCGACGACGACCGAATTATTCTAGTGGAAACGATGAAATTCTTCTATTATTTTCCTAGCGGCTACAAAATGAAAATGTGATATGATTTATTTTTCAACACGAGTTTTACAACAAATCCTTCGTCCTACGTTACAATTATATTCGCGCAAAATGATATGTGATAATTTTACGAATATAAATCTCGATGATGATTTTTATCGAAGGTCCATGAAGGGCGCATGTATGATGATCATTCGACCGAGATGTAAATAAATAAATGGAGGGGGTGATTGTCAATTTTACGTCACGACGCGTCTCTTTGACAAATTTCCATATTCGAGGGGTCGAGCGTTATTTCTTTACGTACTATTTAACACGTACGTATACATTTTTAAATATACGTTAGCAAAAGGATAATTAGAGGGTGAGAATTCGCGATCACATTGGTTTCTCTTGAGCAACTGCGCGTTACACAATTATTTCGAGTTATTAATATCTCTCGCTAACGATTTTCAATTATTCGCTGAGAATCTCTATGAAAGGCGTGCCATTTTGCACTCGAAACTGCATCGATATTAATCGCAGTCCCGACACACCGTTCTCTCACTCTTTTCGTCCGCCAGCTCGGATAACAAACGACGATCGAAAAAATAGAAAAAAAGAAAAAGAAAAAAAGTATAATCCTTGTTCTCTCGGCTTATTGATCGCGCGAGTCACAGGTCGAATTATCGTTCAATTTCTTGACGTACGTCATCACCGAATCGTGAGGTTTCGCGGGTGTAAATATCGGTGTTCCATTCTCATCGACGTAGTCGGTGTATTTTAGCTCGTAAACCGGTTCGAAACCGTATCTCTTGCATAGCTTACCGGAGAACAGCGACGTGCAATCCGATCGGATCATATCAAAGCCCAACTCCTGAGCAATCTCTCTGTAAACGAATATCATCGGGAATTACTCAAGAGTTTGCATACGGTGTAAGAAAAACAGAGCAAGAAAAAAGAAGTAACGGTCATTGCACTCGACGAGTGAAAGCTCGATACGAATAACGAGATTCGTCGTACGTGAAATTAAATTCAATTATGAAATAACAACATTGATAATCATGAGAATAATAATTCATCGTGATTTACATACATCGTTCTCTCGATGAGAGCTCCGGCGACTCCTCTCCCGCGCCAATTACTGTCAACCGATATTATCCTTATCTCGAGAACCTTTTGACCCGGATACCTCGACGGTATGTCCACGCTTTTGTCAACGTGATGCAGCAATCTCAGGATCTTGCGAAATTTCGGATTCTTGCAATTCCTTATGTACTCGGGCTCGCCCTCTTCCGGTGGTTCCATTTTTCCTGCAATGGACAATGATCGTTGACGTTAATTTTTATTTTTTATTTTGTCTCCTAGTCACGCATAAAAATTACTTGGGAATTACCGTTAAGCGGATCAGGAACCGGCTGTATAATCGTTACTAATGTTTCGAGGACGCATGATAATTTATATTCACGATTAAATAATGAATATATTTACAATTATTTTCTTTTAATTCTTTCTCGCTCCATTCTACGTTTCCCTGGTGTGTATAGGCCACGCGTTTAATCATTGCGGATCTCTCTCTCAGTATTCGATCATTATCCGCGAACACCCAGATACATGAATTCACCGTTGACGAAGTTTAATCTCGGTGAATGGATCGGATTTGTCGCGAAACATTGTACACGAACGTAGGGTAAGAAAAAGAAAACGGGACGTAGAAACGGACGAAGGAAAGAACCAATAAGACAGGAATATCCCTTGAGAAAATGGTTCACCAATGAATTAATTAATAGCAACGATGTAATCGATCTTTGGACCACGTCGTTGTTACATTGTAACTTTATTTCGAAACGTCGCGTGGCAATATCAATAATTAAATCATTAATTTGAAAACCCGTAAACTATCGCGACAAGAAAAAAGCATTAGGCGAGTCTCGTTGAACGCGATGATAAATTGTATCGAAAACAAGACAGATGCCTGGATAGATCGGAATTGGACAATGAAAATAATTTAATTGAAAATCGTTCCAGTTGATTGAAAGTCTAGATCGAATTCTTTACCAACTGTTTTAAATCTTTTACGAAATGTATATTCTAATTTACATATTAGTTTCTGGTAATGTCTGGAAAAAACGGAATTGGACGATGAAAATAATTTAATTAAAAATCGTTTCATTTGATTAAAAGTCTAGATCGAATTCTTTACCAGCTGTTTAAAATCTTTTACGAAATGCAAATTCGAATGTGCATATTAGTTTCAGGTAATGTCTGGAAAAAACGGAATTGGACAATGAAAATAATTTAATTGAAAATCGTTCCAGTTGATTGAAAGTCTAGATCGAATTCTTTACCAGCTGTTTAAAATCTTTTACGAAATGCAAATTCGAATGTGCATATTAGTTCCAGGTAATGTCTGGAAAAAACGGAATTGGACAATGAAAATAATTTAATTAAAAATCGTTTCATTTGATTAAAAGTCTAGATCGAATTCTTTACCAGCTGTTTAAAATCTTTTACGAAATGCAAATTCGAATGTGCATATTAGTTTCAGGTAATGTCTGGATAAAACGGAATTGGACAATGAAAATAATTTAATTGAAAATCGTTCCAGTTGATTGAAAGTCTAGATCGAATTCTTTACCAGCTGTTTAAAATCTTTTACGAAATGCAAATTCGAATGTGCATATTAGTTCCAGGTAATGTCTGGAAAAAACGGAATTGGACAATGAAAATAATTTAATTAAAAATCGTTTCATTTGATTAAAAGTCAAGATCGAATTCTTTACCAGCTGTTTAAAATCTTTTACGAAATGCAAATTCGAATGTGCATATTAGTTCCAGGTAATGTCTGGATAAAACGGAATTGGACAATGAAAATAATTTAATTAAAAATCGTTTCATTTGATTAAAAGTCTAGATCGAATTCTTTACCAGCTGTTTTAAATCCTTTACGAAATGTATATTCGAATTTACATATAAGTTCCAGATAATGATAAACGTCGTTGTATAATTACTTTATTGTTCGGATTCTTATCCTACGTATTGTCGATAAGTGCTTATTAGCTGAATATTTATGTCATTGGTATTCAAGTAACGGGGTTCTTTCATGATCCGAGCTAACGCCTCGCACTCACGGCCTGCATCGATTAAGTACACGCGGCTTTCTGTGGGGTCTGACGACGTGCGACCAACGACGAGCCTTCCAACCACGTTGTAGCTAGCAATTACACACAAACACACACACACACACACACCCGACCACTCGTTCAATATCTAATCGAGCGTGTACGATCGTGTGTATCGGACAACGATTTTTCTTTCAACGCCTTGATGGAGACAAGTGGATAACGAGATTGATGAGCCCTGTGCCAGGCCAAGCTAGTCGCAAATTATTACATACGACTCGTGTAAATCACGAGTTTGAAGTTATAAACAAAGTTAGCCTATACCTCGGCGAAACGTACAATTCGTTATTTCATTTGGATCGCGTTCATTCACCCTCGTTGTCGAAGGGTCGTCACGAAGGAAATTAATCCATCGATCTCGATTAATTATCGTTGTTGTTGTTTTTTTAAAAATTCTTCTTACCTTCTCATTGTCCTTGTTTTTATTTATTTTTTTCTCGAGGCCTCCTTGTCTCACGGAGCGATCGAACGTGTCCCCACGTACTTGGTGCGCGATTGAGATAAACTAATTACCGCGACATTAGCACTCTGTTACGCAAATGGCTCAAAAATGACTCGAATCCAACTGGCATTCAATATTAACTCTGCCCTTGTGCAATGTACACATCACAAGGTATCTCGTCTCATAAAGAACCCATGGTTTTCGAATCGCCAGGTTAAGTTTTTTGGTAAAGCCTTTCCAGGGCTGTATTACGTGTCAGAATAGTAATACGCGTAACAATAGGTCCGTTGCCCAACGGTGTCTTTATAGACCGCGCAGTCTTCCTTCGTAGTCAGTATCAGGACCAATATGAGAAGTGAAATGAATATTGTGTGTGTGAGGATACTTATCGAAATGTTGATCAATGGCAGTCAAGGTGTGTTTCCCTTCTATGGACTTTCGTAGCTGCAGCCGTCGATGTCTTCGAAGATGGAGGATAACCCTTGATGAATACGATGTGCACAGGCGAAGAATCAGAGCTTGTTTAGGTATCACAAGATGTCTTCGGGTTAACACAAAGGAGATGACCGCGAGTGTTAACACGTAATGATTTATTTGATATTCGATTACAATGATTTTCACTTCAAGCGGATGCGAATGATGTGTTTTTAATTTAACAAAGTTTTAAACTATCATCCCGTTTGTAAAACGTGGAGTACAACTGGCGTAGCAACTAATTATACCGAGCTCCAGTCAGATGGGCTCCAGAGAGAGGACCTCTCTGCACGAAGTACAATTAACGAATCTGGCTTCGAAGTCGCTCTAAGAATCGTCGATGCTCAATTTTTGTGGGAAAGCGATGGTGGGAAAGCGGGTGTGCCATATGTAGATCTGGAGTTTGTTAAACTAAGGGTCGTCGTTATGTTTATTTCTTAGAAGTATCTGAAGTGGTGGCGTTGCAGCCTGGGCGACACGAGGTCAGGTTACGCAGTCTAGACATTCGGGGTTTCTAATATTTGGAGACTATGCAGGCGTTGTTCTGTAAGGGCGCATGGCATTTCTTTGTATGCTTTTATACTATCGATAGACGAGTCTGGCATTTCTTATATATACTGTTATTCTATTGACAAACGAGTTCGGTATTTCTTATAAATATATTTATTCTATGAATATGAAAATAAAGGCTTTGCTCTAATTAAGACAATTTTAGGCGGTTGGCTTAACACCCCCCAAGTTAGATTGAACTTCTGCGATAGTTGATTTTGATGTTGAAGGTCTTATCCCTTCTAGGTTTTTTATCTTATTTGGGACCTCTGGGAGATCAGATCTTTTTTCTTTTTGTTGTTCTGCTATGGATTCTAATTGTTTTTGAAGTTTTTGTAACTCTATATTTGCTTTATTTTCATATTTTTTAATTTTCTTGTTGGTTCTCGGACAACAGCATCGAAATAGTCCGTTTCCGATGGATTTGAGGATGGGCATTAATGCTCCAAATCGCCATAAGGCAAATAATAGTGGCAAACCTACTTTTATACTTTTATCGAGTACTCCATTCATGTTGTTCCAAAATTCATCGTGTTTAAGTACAATGTTTGCTTTTTCTAGATCTCTATTGATGTCGTCTAAGTCTTGACCAATATCTTTCAGGTACATGGTATCTATTTGGTTCGATACATCTCTTACGCGTATAGTAAGATCTGAAAAGTTTGTTGTTAAGTACGTTTGACTTGGGTTTATTAAGCGATATTCTTTTGGAAGTCCATTAAGGATTACTTTAGCATTATCTTGGGTTAATATACATTTGTCGGTAGTTTTTAGAAGTGTAACTTCTTTGATGTAAACCTCGCTCGTGTAGTCTTTACATTGTATAAGTATTGGAACAGGCCTCCCAATTTCCGGGATTAACAAAATTCCATGGTTATTATACAAGGACATATAACTCATCTTGGTTACCTTAATTTTACTTAGCTTGCATTGCTTAATATCGTCTTGACAGGTTGGTCTGTTGATTCTATTATAAATCGGGTGAGTATAGTGCGTAATGTAATAATTGTCGACTCTTTTCATGTGCATAATTTCGGTTTCGCTAGCTATCATATAATTGTCTCCTTGTCTTAACAGGTGGGAATACTTTGGCGTGGTTACAATGTATGTCTTATTATAAATCTTTGGAATAGGTATAATGTTGTACAAACTCCATTTATCATTTTCTAATTTAGGGATTGTCAATTCGAATATTCTTCTAGGAATGAAGTGTTCGCAAAGGTTACCTGTTCAATGGTACGAGCGCTGTTAATTGCGGTTAATACAATTGTCGTTATCAACAACATCTTCATCGTGTTCGCCGTCTGAAAAGAATAACTTTATTCGATTCAAATGAACTGTTTTTTCTTTATCATTGATATTTATCTTAACGTTCGATTTATCCTTGTAGATTTCTATTATTTCGTATGGTCCTAACCATTCGAGGTCTAACTTATGTTTTTTACTTTCGTTGTGAAGGTAAACTTTCTGTCCTACCTTAATTTTGTCGAAATCTTTTTTATTTTTGTTTTCGTTTAGTCGTTTAGCTGTTTGATCCTGTCTTAGTTGTAAGCGTTCTCGTGCTTCTAAGAGTATGGTGTCATGCGTCTGTGTCCATTTCTTCAATAAATCGTCATATGTTAATGATTTTTTATGAGGCAGGCTTGATGGTTTCCTAAGTTTTCTATTGAATGCTAACTCATCAGGTCGATATCCGGTTGCACTGTGTATTGAACTGTTGTAGGCGAAAGCTACTAATTTCAGTATATCCTTCCAGTTATCTACTTGGCCTTCACACATGGTCTTTATTGATTCTTTAAGTAGGGAATGCATTCTTTCTATACTTCCATTACTCTGCGGATGAAATGCAGTGGTTCTAATATGCGAAATACCGTGTAATTGTTCGAAGTCTTTCATTAGTTTGGAATTAAATTCTTGTCCTTGGTCTGTTAAAAAGGTGTCGGGGGTTCCATGAATCATTATAAAATCATCGTTTAGTGTCTGAATAATTTCTGAACTCGACTTTGTTTCTAGAGGGCATAATACGATGTATTTCGTTAAGCAATCCTGTATACTGAGAATGTACTCATGCCCTGATCGTGATCGTTGTAGTGGGCCGAATATGTCTAAGGCAACTTTTTCAAATGGTTTGTCTGGTAGTTCGGGTACGATAGCTGGGGCTATTTCACGATTTCTCACAGCTTTGAATTTTTGACATATTTTACAATTTTTGATATAATTTTTTACGTCTTCCTCAAGATGTTCCCACTCTCTGTGTTCCTTTACTCGGTGTATAGTCTTATGTTCTCCAAAATGCGAACTTAGGTTAGTTCCATGACTTTCTGCTATAATTTTCTTTTTGTCTATGTAGTCGGGTTCTTTAAATGTTGAAAAACAATATTCGTATTGAGTTTCGGGGTCTTTACAACTAAAGAATCTTAATATCGACAGAATTTCTTCCTTGTCAGCTTTCGTCATTAAATCGTCTGTGAAAATCTTAATATGTTTAGTTCCTTTAACCTTATTAATGGTTAATTTAGTTCTGACTTTGTTGAGTATCTGATAATACAAACTCTGGGGTTTATTATCGGTAGGTGTATTAATTTTTATCCAATGTTTTCCTTTTACATTAGGTCTTTCTCTTAAAAGATGGCCTAAGTTGTTTGGATTATATAACTTGTATGATGAATATTGATAGTAATCATATGGTAGCTCTATGTCTGAGTCAGTTTGGAGTTGATCTAAGCTTTTATCTGGATCGTTTTTTTTCTCGTTGAGAGGTTCAGAATTTTTGTTGATGTTTGAGTCTCTTGATCTCAAATTATAATTAATTTGATTATGGCTGGTTAAGGTATTTTGATGATTATCAACGTGATTCTCTTTATCGCTTAGTGTGTTTAGAGTCTCGAGATCTTCTTGAAAGTCGTCTGTCATTAGTTTGAGTTTATTAGGAATTGTTTTACTTTGTTCATAGGTGTTTGTTTTGGCTATCCGTTCAATTTTGAATTCCGTTCGATTAGCGTCACTGGTAATTATATATTGATCGTTTCCATGAGAGTCCCTTTCAATATGATGGACAAGTTCATTATCAAACGTCTTATCTGTGTTATAGTCTTCCGGTAGTTCCATAAATGCTTCTCTAGATAATGCGTCGGCTACAACGTTATGCTTTCCTTTTACGTATTCGATATCGAATTCATACTCCTCGAGTTTGAGTCTCCATCGCAATAGTCTGGATGCAGGGTCTGGTTTGTTTGCTAACCATTTTAATGCTTGGTGGTCAGTTTTTATTGTAAAC
The DNA here is from genome assembly GCA_964017225.1 of Netelia inedita. Taxonomy (NCBI): domain Eukaryota; kingdom Metazoa; phylum Arthropoda; class Insecta; order Hymenoptera; family Ichneumonidae; genus Netelia; species Netelia inedita. Next base: position 1,933,533 of record OZ024922.1, on the reverse strand, counting down.
CGCCTTCCTAGAAGATATTGTCTGAATCGTTTAATCGCCCAAACTATAGCAAGTAGTTCTTTTTCTGTCGTTGTGTAATTTAGTTCAGCTTTATTCAATGTTCTTGATATATAAACACAAGGGCGTTCTTCTTGTGATAAAACGGCTCCTAGTCCTTGATTTGATGCGTCAGTTGTTAATACAAATTTCTTTGTATAATCTGGGTAGATTAATACAGGGTCATTGGTAAGGATATTTTTTAGTGTTTCAAATGCGATTTGACATTTATCTGTCCATGTAATCGGTTTACTTTTATCTTCTTGATAATTTTTTGTTAGATCAGTCAGGGGTTTAGCTATGGCTGAAAATTTCGGGATAAACTTTCTATAGTATCCTGCAAGTCCTAAAAAAGATTTAACTTGTTTAGGTGTTTTCGGTATTGGGAATTCCTTTACAGCCTTACATTTTTCTGCGTTGGGCTTTACTCCGTTAGGTGTAATAATGTGTCCTAAGTATTCGAGTTCGGGTTTTACATATTCACATTTATCTGGTTGTAGTTTCAAATTAGTGTCTCTCAATCGATTGAATAGTATTATTAAGTTTTTGTTATGTTCTTCCATTGTTTTACCAAAAACTATTATATCGTCCAGATATACAAAACAAATTTTCCCTATCAATCCTCTTAATGCGGTGTTCATCATTCTTTGAAAGGTGGCAGGTGCATTCTTCAACCCAAAAGGCATTTGTAAGAATTCAAAATGTCCTTGGTTGGTACTAAAAGCTGTATACTTTCTTGATTTTTCTTCCATGGGTATTTGGTGAAATCCTGCACTCAAATCAAATGCGGAGAAAACTGATGCTTTTCCCAAGTCGTCTAGAATGTCTTCTATAACGGGTAAAGGATATGAATCTTGAGCTGTTTTTTCATTTAATTTCCTGTAATCGATTACCATTCTCCATTTTGTTTTACCTGATGCGTCTTTCTTTTTTGGCACTATCCAAACAGGTGCATTAAATGGGGATTGAGAGTGCTGAATAATTTTTTTCTGTAATAATTCTTGTACTTGTTTGTCAACTTCCTCTTGGTGAGTTTTAGGTGGTCTATAGGATTTTATATTGATGGGTTTTGTGGATTCGTCAAGTACGATTACATGTTCAGCTAAGTCAGTGCTCGGTGGTTTATCGTCGTCTAATTGAAATAGGTCGGAATAGTTTTGTATAATTTTCCACATTTCGTACCTTTCTCTATCACTCTTTATATGATCTAATCTGGTCTTCTTTTTGAGTTCTTGAATCCTTTTATTTTGGTTCGTTTTGGTAGTTATCAATCTCGGTTTTACTTCGAAGATTTGAATATTTCTTGTTTGGAAATTTATGTTTCTTTTTCCTTCATTAGCTAATGGGATATTTACAATTCCTTCCTTTATGTGATGGAGGCTTTCTCCTTGAGGTGTTGTTACTAATACGGTTCCTCTTTGCTTTGTTACTTCCACTGGAATAGTTATGAACTGTCCGGCAGGCACAGTAAATTGAGATGATTCTATTTGTTTATATCTTTTGTTGACTCTTATTCTTTCTTTAGGTAAGTCGATCATTATATCATTGTTTAATATAAAAGGTGTTCCTATTAAACCGTCTTCCCTAATTGGATAATCAGCTGGAACTATGTGAAATTTGTCGCGTCGGTTGTTTATGTTTCCTTCACACGTGATATATGTGTATCCAAGCGTCTTGTTCGTCTTTTTTCCGGTGTTAAAGAGAATTGGTTTTTTGACAATGTTTTTTGTTTTTACCAGGTGTTCTTTGATGATGTTAATTGATGCTCCGGTATCAATTAATGTCGTCAAATTTTTAATTTTTGTTTCTTTAAATTCGAACTTTGCCGTAAATAGATGTCCCTTATCTATTGTTGAGATGTGCTCTCTTCGCGAGCGCTGTCGTCGTCGCTTGTGTTTTCTTGCTCTTCTTTCGTCGCGTTCACTTCCTGTTGAGGAGGTCTCTTCTGGTTCAGAGCCTTCCGAAAATTTTGATTTCCTTTTCGAAGGGGTTCCTTTCTTTGATTATTGTTTTTGTTGAATGGGCTTGGTATGCCTTTATCCTTTTTCTTTTGATTGCAATACAGTTCGGTATGTCCACGCCGTTTGCAATAAGAGCATTGTCGGTCGGGGTGGTTCATTACCATGATATATTCGAGGGCTTCCTTCAATTGATCGGTTGTGTTTATGGAGTCAAGATCAAAATGTCGGATGTCGTTGTGATATTGTCGTTCTTTCTCCGTCCTAAATTCTTGTTCCTCTTCCTCTTCTTCGTGGGATTCATATTCATTATATTCGGTGTTATTAACGTTTGGTTTGTGTATGGAGAAAAATTTCTTCTTCTCTTGTGGTCTCTTGCTGAATGATCTTCCTGAGTTGAATCCAGGATTTTCTGATCTTTGCCGGTGTTGACTTTCATGAAACATTCCTCGTTGTCTTTGGATGCTTCTTTTGAAATCTTCGTGTTCTCGGGCAGTAGCTTCTGCTTGTGCGAGTGAATATATGTCTTTAGTTCTGAGATACGCTCGTGTATCTTCTTTAAGGTTTTGTAAATATGTCTGAATGATATCCTTGTCAGATATCTGCAGATAAGTGGTGATTGCTTCATCAGTTTGGTGAGCTTGTTTTAATTCCAGTCGTTTTGCGTTCAGCCAAGAGGTGTAAATCCTGCGAAATCTGGTGTTGTGCTCTTGGATTGTTCCTTGAGTGTGAATACACGCTGTCATCTCATTCATGAGTAGCAATGATGATTTCATCGGGTTAACTCGTTTTATCAATACGTCCTTCAATTGGTCGTATGTGTAAATATCAACATTTGATATGCAATTTTGTGCTCTTCCTTTGATTTTCATTGTTAATATTTTTTCCAACAGTAATCCGTGTTGGTTTGGTACTGTCCAATGTCGTGCTCTGTCAACTTTGTTTATCCATTCTGAGATGTTGACGGCTCCTTCCGCAGTATCTCCAGTGAAGATAGGTACTATATCGATAGTTTCCTTTGCTGGGGCGTCTTGATTTGGTAGCAAGTCGTCAGGTATTGGGACTCTGTATGGTCTACCCGCATAATTTCCTCGGTGATTCGGTTGATCTTCGTCATTATCAGAATTATCGTCAGGGTCATCATCATCCGGATCTCCGAATGGCGGTGCTTTCGTTTGATATTGATACCGTTCATCATGTGGCTTCTTGTTTTGTTTAGAAGAATTGAGTAAAGAAGCTCGTGTCTGCGTGAGTTGTCGTATTCTGGTCTCGAGGTTTCGCACATGATCGTTTATTCTTTGAAAATCTTGGCGAAGCCGACTGTTTTCTTCTTCTAATGTTTGTGTTTTATCTTTATTCATTTTGCTTTTCGTGATAGTTAGAGTAGCCAGTTCTTGTTGGTGCACTTGTTTTAAGTTGTTTATTTGGGAGTTCAAATTTTCAATTTGTTGATTTTTGTGTATAAGTGTACTTTGTGTTTCTGCAATAATGTGTTCTAAATGTTCTTTTTCCTTGTTATGGGTTTGTAAACAGTTTTCTCTACCTTGTTGAAATTCTAACCTTACTTGTTCTTCGAATTGCTGTTTTTCTTTTATTAGCCTTTCTTCTGTTCTTTTAAATTCCTGTATTTTCTCGTCTAATTGTTTATCGAACTGAACGTCGTAAGTCGCTTTTATTTCGTTAATTAATCGTTCCTGTCGTTGAGCGTTTTGCTCTTGCAAGACCCTAAATTGATCTTGAGTTTCAATGGATTCTTTTTCAAGGTATTCCTTTTGGGTTATAATTTGGGATTGTAATGTGAAATTTGTATCTTCGAGAATTTTTTTCTGTTGCTGGTAAGTTTGGACCGCGTCTTTAAGTTTTTCTATTTGCTCTTGTAAGTATTTTTGTTCAATTATTTGTTCCGATTTTTCTCTTTCTAAAATCTGTTTTTCTATCTGAACCTCTTGTATATTATGTCTTAGCTTATGTATTTCGTCGTGCTGTTTCGAGATTTCTGCTTGTTTTTCTTGTACGGCTTTCGTGAATTGATTCTCGAGATGCGAATTCCGAGTCTCTAGAATTTGAATGAGGTCTTTTTGTGCAAGGTTTGCTTGGCCTGCACGTTCAGCAAATTCAAGACTACTATCGTTGTTTTTTTGTGAGTAAGCTAATTCTGTTCGTAATTCGAGTTGGGTTTTTTCGAGTACAAGTTTCTCGGTATTGAATCGGGAGATTTGTTCCTCTTGCAGTCTGATTTTTTCCGTTAATTGTCTTATTTTATTTTCTGATTCCTGAAGTGCGTCTCGTAACTGGTCAATTCCTGCGTCTCGTAACTGTACTTCTTCTATAGCTCTGTCTTTTAGCGTAAGTCCTTCGTCAAAATATTTATTTACTAGGGCGGTGAGTTGGGAGTTAATTAACTTCTCTTGCTCAAGCTCTCTTATGGTCGTAGGGTTGATTACTGATTGTTTTTTGTGAGGCGGTCTGAACTCTGTGGAACTTGATGTTACTGATTGTAGTTCTCTGGTGTCTACAGGGATAGCAATCTGATCTTCCGGTAATAATGAAATAGCAAGGTTTTGTTCAGATATTTCTTCAATGTTCTTTTTTCCTGTGATTACTAAAATGTAATCCAATGAATGAGGTACACCGTGGTACGCTAATAAATGTGGGTGATTCTTGGGATTTTTATGAAATTTCCAAGTTACTTGTTGTATTTGCTCAGTTTCTCTTAGAACACTTAAATCCTCTTTAGGTTTCCATTCAGGGTTATGTTTATAATAGAAAAAATAACTGAATAGAATACGTGAAGTATCTTTCTTCAAGTTTTTTACATGGTCAGGGATTTCCTCAATTATAATACTTCTTCCAGATATACTTTTCCCTAACGTGGACATTACTTTTTTTTTTTATGTCGATATATCTGTGTCACTGATCTAATTGTACATCGCAAGTGATATTATATATACTCAGCACCACTGAGTTTACTGTAGTAACAAGACTCTATTATTTTGCCGTATGTCTCTTTACTACATTGGACTGGACATAGCTTCCAATGCTAGTGGTTATTTCTAAGTTAAACGCACAAAATTACTTAACGAGTTTATAGTTTCCTTGTATCTTGGAACTTACTTTTACTCGCATATAGTACTAGTCGAATGATGTCTTCGATGTTCCTGGGGTGGCGGCCGCTATCTCGTATGTAGTACCAGTCGAATGATGTTTTCGATGGTCTTGAAGTGGCGGGCGCTGTTACGACGATTGGTTGTAGACCCTCTGCGTCGATTGATGATCCAGCATACCGTCGGAGTTGAGGTTATTTTCTGAAGGCGTGTCTCCCCCAGTTTTAGTTCAATCCTTCCCAAGCTCGTGCTCCTGCGGCGAAGTCTTATCGATGCGTGGTACGTATAAGTTCCTTCTCACACGAATATTCGTTGTTCACTCACGGGAAATTCAGTGTGGCAATGTCTTTCCCGTTAACACAAAATTAACTAAGTTGAATGTTCGTTCAACGTTCACTCGTGCACATATTTTGTGTTCGTAGTTTTACACCCTCCTTTTGTGGAGTTTCGGTAACCGAGTTGAATATTAAATTCTGGTATTACGATTTTTCACAATCCTGGCAGGATCGCCAATTTTATGTTACGCAAATGGCTCAAAAATGACTCGAATCCAACTGGCATTCAATATTAACTCTGCCCTTGTGCAATGTACACATCACAAGGTATCTCGTCTCATAAAGAACCCATGGTTTTCGAATCGCCAGGTTAAGTTTTTTGGTAAAGCCTTTCCAGGGCTGTATTACGTGTCAGAATAGTAATACGCGTAACAATAGGTCCGTTGCCCAACGGTGTCTTTATAGACCGCGCAGTCTTCCTTCGTAGTCAGTATCAGGACCAATATGAGAAGTGAAATGAATATTGTGTGTGTGAGGATACTTATCGAAATGTTGATCAATGGCAGTCAAGGTGTGTTTCCCTTCTATGGACTTTCGTAGCTGCAGCCGTCGATGTCTTCGAAGATGGAGGATAACCCTTGATGAATACGATGTGCACAGGCGAAGAATCAGAGCTTGTTTAGGTATCACAAGATGTCTTCGGGTTAACACAAAGGAGATGACCGCGAGTGTTAACACGTAATGATTTATTTGATATTCGATTACAATGATTTTCACTTCAAGCGGATGCGAATGATGTGTTTTTAATTTAACAAAGTTTTAAACTATCATCCCGTTTGTAAAACGTGGAGTACAACTGGCGTAGCAACTAATTATACCGAGCTCCAGTCAGATGGGCTCCAGAGAGAGGACCTCTCTGCACGAAGTACAATTAACGAATCTGGCTTCGAAGTCGCTCTAAGAATCGTCGATGCTCAATTTTTGTGGGAAAGCGATGGTGGGAAAGCGGGTGTGCCATATGTAGATCTGGAGTTTGTTAAACTAAGGGTCGTCGTTATGTTTATTTCTTAGAAGTATCTGAAGTGGTGGCGTTGCAGCCTGGGCGACACGAGGTCAGGTTACGCAGTCTAGACATTCGGGGTTTCTAATATTTGGAGACTATGCAGGCGTTGTTCTGTAAGGGCGCATGGCATTTCTTTGTATGCTTTTATACTATCGATAGACGAGTCTGGCATTTCTTATATATACTGTTATTCTATTGACAAACGAGTTCGGTATTTCTTATAAATATATTTATTCTATGAATATGAAAATAAAGGCTTTGCTCTAATTAAGACAATTTTAGGCGGTTGGCTTAACAACTCGATGAACCGCGTCCGCACGTATTTCTCTACTTACTATCACCCCCCGCGGCTATTCTTATGTGGTCACGCTTCTCTACAATTGATCAATTTGCGGAGCGTGATAATTCAGACCTTCTCTAACGCCCGTCCGTTCGTGTTCGTACGTCCAGTCGCCCAGTGGTGCACGTACCTTCGCAACGCTTGGTACGTCGCCGAGTAATTTCAATTGCGCTCTATTATTCTTAAACAAATCCGTATATATTCGCGTCCCATATCGAAACAATCTTTTTTTTTTCTTTTTCAAATAAAACACACAAAAAAAGGGAAATTAAAATAAACGTTTAAGATATTCGCATAAACGAGCACGTGGCAATATTGTTCGAGTCGAACAAATATTTAGAATCGTTTTGTTTTGCACGAGCGACGAGCCACGATTGGCATACAAAGTGCAGTCTGTACCAGCGAGCAATATGTCTTTATCTACCGGACGGATTGTGTACTCAGACTTCTCATAAGCATATATACATATAGATGCATATATTTTTGTTAGAAGTATTAGTACCACTTTGACGCACCCCATTCCTATCACTGCTCTTTATATAAACAAACGCACACATATAAACATATATGTTATACAAATATACACATTAGCCCATGTATACGTGCATATAATGACGTTATCCAAGTATGCACGTTAATGAACTCAATGAATCGCAATTGCGTCGAAGAGAAAGAGAGAGAGATGCGCCTTATATGTACCTTTAGCTCGGTGCATATAGACGCAACACTTGTTTAGACATTAGGACAACTATTATCGGGCATTGTGCATGTCTCGGCGTCGACAATTGGATACAATGTAAGAATTGGTAGCACGTGTGAGAATGTAATACGGTCGATTCGCCAATAACTTTTAATTCTTCTTCTTTTTTTCTTCTTTTTTACTTGAATATTGTATACGACGTAAGTTTATTATTTATGATTAAAGTGTATTCTCACCGTTGAGTTGAACACCGATTATCGAGCCGTTGGACGAGACCGCGATGAGGCTGAGATTGTCCATGAGGGCGGAGAGACTGTACTCCTCGAGCTCGACACAGGTACTGTCCTTGCCCTCGGGTATCAGCTCGATACTGTGATTCAGTGGCTCGTCACGAAAGAAAAAACGTCTCAGGAACTTGAGGACCCTCGGCTTGTCCACTTTGGTCGTAAGCTGTATATGATAGTCCATACCGATGTTCTCGTTCTCGCCAACCGCGTCCGCCAACTGGAAACCCGAGTTCATCAACGCAATGTTTACCATTTTCGTATCAATTTAAACATCGCGTACAGAGCGATTCAGAAACGATACTTTATCGTTTTCTTCTCCCTTCTTCTTATTGTATTATCGTAGATCGTCCTGCGAATTGGTCGAATCGGCGAAACTTTAAATATTTCATATAATTCAGCGCGAGAACGATCCTTGTCGCACGGTCGAAAAAATTGGACGATCAAAAGTGAATCGTGTGGAACGAGATTCATAGATCCGCCAGTAGCCATGGAACGTTTTAACGAAGATATCGTTTAGCTTCTTACGTACGATGTATAAAACGATCGGTGTTTACGTGCTACGGGTCTCGTAGGAAGTTCTTCTCAGCTTCTTTTATTTCCTTCCTTTATTTACGTCATATGCGTGAGAAGAACATACGCCTAAGTAGCTCGTCTTCGATCATCGACGAATCAAACGTCGAGACCATACGGTCAACGTCGTCGAAACCATATTTTCCCAACAATGTGGAAAATTAGAGCGACGCCTCGTCACCGAATACAATGAACGAGCACGCGAAGCATTCTTCTCCGTAAAATATATAGTCGTTGATGTATAAACCGTCGAGAATGAAAATACGATCACGCATGCAGCTTCGTTCTATCTCATTTTCGAGTTTGAATTACGAGCCCACTTGGAAAAACGCATCGTACACGGAGAGAAAAGTCCTACAAAAATTACCATGCTTGCTCTATAAAACGTGTGCAATCGACATGTGCAGGAGATTTTCAGCGAAATCTTTGAAAAATTGGTCCGAAGCGTTAAGATTTTTACCCAGAGAGCAGGATAAAAATTCGGAGGTAGCATATTCTAAACTTTACATTGCTATTGGAATCTAGGACTCTTTAGTGTAAACCAGCAGAAAAATGAATATTGCCACGGTAAAATTTGAGAAACGATTTCATAGAATTTCATCTGTAACAGGGTAATTTTTACGATGTTTTGATTATAGGACAGCATGGTAATTTTTCTTAGAAATTCATAACAAAAATTCTAAGACTTTTTCTCTCCGTGTAGGAAAGCTGTTTCCAAGGGGAAATTAGGAACGAGATCGATGACGATCAAGTTCTAACTTGATCGTCTCGCACTCGTTGAATTCTAAAAAGTCGAAAAAGTACGCGTCGTCGCGAAATCGTCTCGCGCCGGACGCGTCTCCGTTATATTTTTTACTGCGCAGGCGATTTAAAGCGCATGTGCATTAACGTGCGTTCGCTCTTTTTTTTCTTTTTTTTCCTTCGACTCCCGACTACATAATAGCGTTCGCGTATCCCCGATTGTACAATTTACCTCTCCACTTCGCTGAATACGTTTCGTTAACAACAACGGACAAAGTCGCGTCGGCGAAAAAAAGAAGCTACGTTCACGAAAGAGCTAAGCAAATCGAGTCGTCGAAGCGTCAATACTAGAAGAGCCAAAAAAAAAAAAGATGATAATTCATGCGAAGCTCGTAACGAACGAAAAAAAGAAAACATAAATAAAAAATGATCGTCATTGTCACATACGTCATAATTGTTATTCGACGAGAAGTTTTATTTTTCCTACGTTATAGTGTCTACCACAGGGAGGAGCGTGACATTCGCGCTGTTTAAACACATTTGGTCATTCCCACGGGTATAGTTCGTTTTACAAATAGCTCGAAATTTTTTCGCACGGTAGTCGCGATACGTTTTAATTTGAAACTTTATTTCGCGTTAATTTCCATTCACGATTCGCGTTATTTGTTTATTACACCGTCGTGGCGTTTATATACACAAGAAGAAGAAACGAAATTATATGTATCGCTCGTTTTCTTACCGAGTATTTCGTATTTTTCGTCGAACCATTGGCGAATCCTATTAGAGCCTCGTCGCGAAGAAGATCGTTGATCTTCGTCTGTGACATCTTCTCGCAGATCAGCATACCCTGATTGTCCATGATTCACGATAAAAGAATCTTTTGTGTATATAAAACGTCGATTCGACGCGAGTACCGACCGACTTGTAGCGACTATCGTCGAGACGCCGCTCGTATTTATACGGTCGATCGCGATGAAGAGAACGTCGATACGCTCGTGACGACGAATAATCGATCGCCGACGACGTGAATGAAAAATCAATCGGTAAAAAGAAGAAAAAATAAGAAAAATAAAACAAAACAAACGGATGAAAACGGAGATTTATTCTTCTTTCTTTGTTAATCGTTATCGCGCGAGATAGATTGATAATTAATCTATTTCGGTCGTTACTCTTAGTACGTGGAGCGTAGTACGCGGGACTGAGCCCCGGAGTTCGAGTCCCGAGGCTCTTATAGTAGTACCCCGCGAGGTGAATCGGTTGCCAGCCGGCGAAGACAGCGATCAGGGAGAGGACGGAGCCAACGGGCTCTCCGCCATGTATACGATATCATATCTTGAGCAGTTGGAAAACGAGCAATGCTTCTTTTGCTCCTGGTGATAATAGCGGAACGCGACGATATGCAACGTACGAAATCCTTTCTTGATCCCGATTTCAAGGACACGAGCGGGGAGAGCCAGGTGGGAGATAGCCAGTTTCGATCGCTTACCGATCTATATCGATCGATCGATCGATCGCGACATATACATATATATATATAGGTATGTATAGGCAAGTTCGATTCGCGCATATTCAATACGCTCTCGGGTGTTTTTATAAATCATGGTTCATTATACCATAAGTGTAAAAGTAATTGAACGTATACAGACCGAGCGAAGTTGAATTTTAAGCGTCAACTTCCGCCAGAAACGATTTTAATGAAGCCTATAAATTTTCATTCTCTCGTACCTCTAAATTGATTCGATTTCTTTTTTTTTTCCTCTCTTTCTTCCTCCTCCTTATCGGCGCGAAAATCTATCGTTGCGACGGTCACGAGCGCGAGGAGATCGTAAGAAGCGTCCCTGAGACGAAAAACGAAAGAGAAATAAAAAAAAAGGCATAGTTAAGAAATTCCTCTCAGGGTAAACGTCGTGAATTTTGTGCTCGACTTGGAGATCATTGCCATTCGTCACAGGACACGTGAGAGCGATGGGTTTGAAAAAATTATCGAGCGAAAAGAAAGATCTAGGATCGATAAGGCGTGTGCGTTTTAGTTATTTTTAAAACGAGGACTTTGGAATCTCATTTTGTCACTCGATTGCAAAAACGTTATTTCGCATCGTTTCTATCCTCGTCGAGGATTTTCTTATCATCGAGAGAAGGGGTAGGGTTACTCGCGAGTCGAAGGAATCGCGCTTAATAAATGATCGAAGAGGCCTCGAACGGAGAACGACGAAACGCTAGCGTATCCTGCCCCTGCGCAGTGAACATTATCAGCGTCGAGCACGTCCCGTTCTTGCCCTTGGTCAGGATCGCACGATATACAAATATAATTATAATTAATGTCCGTCCTTTGCTCCATCTTCCGTCTCGGACTTGTCGTTCTTATTTCCTTACTCCATACGCAATGATTAATAGACCCTGTGATTAACATGCCGTGATATCCATATTTAATTCTCCAAGGACCTGGCAACGCGAAGTAAATAATAATATAAATAAACCGATCTATCCAGAATTCTGTTTCTGCGCTTATTAATTCTCCAATAACGAAACACAAGCTCCATAACTGCGTGAACCGTGAAGAATAATCCGGTATACTGATTGAATAATCGACTTTCGATTAGACGATGAACACGAGAGGAAGGAGAGAAAAAAAGATGAAGAAGAAGAAGGAAAAAAAGAGCATCTCGCAACTGTACGAACGCGAATGTGCGAAATCAAACGGGTATACAGTTGTTCAGTACCGTTTGCGACGTAAGAGATTAATTACCCTACATACATTATGTATTAGTAATATCCAGCTTTACGAAAAACTAATCCCGCTTTCTTAATCGTTCTATTTCACATCGGGACGGTATCACGCCTGTATGCATTTCGAGATTGGTCGTACGGCATTTTGATATCGACGAGGTGATGAATAAGTAGACGCGACTAGACGTATTCCTCGTCGATGATTGACAATATGGCGAGTACGTGGCCGTGAAACGAAACGACTCCTGATCTTCCATCTTGATACATAAATGTACTCACCTAAGTAAATAAACATATAAATACATAGACGCTGGTATATAAAGGAATATATGTATATATTTATGCGTATATATAATAGTGGCGTATGTAGAAACGATATGGCGTACAAGATCGTTTAATCTCGAGCGCCGATCTGACGTGCGTTCGTCGTCCATCTCATAGAGTCGTTTAGGACCTGTTCGAGACCGTGCCCGTATATTATAATGTGCACGAGCCACGATATACGGAAGAAAGGAACATTGAGGTTCCGCTGTACGAGTATAGGCGCTGGAGCGTTCGCTCGACATTCGCGAACTTCCCGGCGTCACACAGGGAGGTTCAAGGACCCTTGTAATGAACTCCGTCGAGTACTGGGTGGTTGCGAGTGAAGGTAGAATTAGTCAGTTTGGCAATCTTGTGAAAGTTACCAAGAGAGAGAAAAAGCGAGGGGGAAAGAGAGAGAGAGAGAAGGCCTTGACCCTTTGTTTCGACGTGCTGGTAAAACCAATTTCGAACTCTCGGTTTCACGAACGATATAAGTCGTACGTGAGGTTTGAAAATTCTTCGTTCCTTGGCAGTGTGACATTGAACGGGGCAAAAAGGAACGGCCTTGGTACGTCGGAACGTTCGCGGTGATTTTTTGAACGCGCGTTACGAAGATGCGTGTATGACGTGAAAAAATGGAGGAGACGCGGGTAATGAATGACAATTTGCCTCGTCCATGCGTTTTGCCCCTTTGGCTCGTCGGTTTATTTTTATACGGAGGCTCGAAGCCGGATTGTTGCCAATTGTCAACTTGTAATTAGATTATTATGCGATTGTCACTCGAAGTTTACTTCGTTCTATTATTGTGGTCGTTCGTGATTGTCACTTCCTCGTCTTACGAGCTAGCCATCAATTTATGTAATAGCTACAAATCATCGGCGAAAAACCTGCCACTACGTTTCAAGGTTCCGAACGCGCAGGTGTGGCAAATCGTCAAGGCGTAAAACATATGCGCGATCGAAGTCTCGTGACTCGTTAGATCGTGTATAAATAATTTTAAAAAATGTTGGAATATCGCGAAGCGAGTGTAATATGTTTTCATTTAACGAAAGAGCTGATCCTCCATGGCGTTCGACAAATTCAACGTTGTATAGTGGAGTAAAATACGTGCTCATGAATATTCTCTCGAAGCCGAGGATGCGTCGCGAAAGAATACACGCGACGAGCTTTAATAAGGATGGAACTCGTGCGTGCGCGTGCATAATTGTAAATAAAATATGCAAAAGTGTCACGAGTATCTCGTACGCACGTGACGAATCAATTTTGAATACAGAGACAGTAAGACGCTGACGAAAATTACAATCTACGGTCGGTAAACACGAGCGCCTGGTGGGCAAATTTCGAAGCTGGAGCGCTGGAGATTCGACCGCGAGCTGGTGCTTGCGTCGAGTCGACTATAGCTAGATACAGTCTACTCTAGCAAAGTACCAGTCGCGCGGTGACTCGGCATCGCGCACAGCTCCTAATTTCTTCGTTTCTTTCGAACGAACGTGATGTAAAAAATACAAATAAATAAGAAAGAATGATTGAATAAACAACGATCGTACAATAACATTGCCAAATTTTGTCATCGCAATGAATTGACTCGTTTGAATAAAATCCAAGAGGGCAGGTCGTAGCGTGAAAAACGGTGAGAGGCTCGCAACGATCGTCGCTAGGCTTCAATCTACAAAACGTTTCGACTCGGTTGATCGGTCAGAGAAGATCGGGGGCGTCCTGCAAGAATACCCGATTGCCCGGAGGGGCTGCGATAGGCGGTACTCCCGTCCCCGATGGCGTATCCAATCATTACATTCGTCCGGGAAAGCAGTGCGAATAGATCGTACGATATATGTAATCGAAGCGGGGAACGAATAGTCCACGGCGTTGAATACGCGATGCCAGAGTGCAGTTATAGCTACTAATGGTAGTGTCGATCGCGGACAGCATTTACGTTGCTTTTTACCGATTACCTTGGAGCTAACGTGCGTAACGGGCGAGAAAAGAGGCTCGTTTATATACGCGACAAAGAGTCACCTGCTCTTGAATTAATGTCAATTAATGCAGCTATTGGAGTACGCCGATATACGACAGCGTTACAGTTATCGGTCGATTGATAAGGAGATTACAAATCTCGGAACATGTGTGGACTTTGAAATAATGATTTCGAAATAATTATCTTCGGATAAATAACAGGCAGTTGCAAAATAGAGCGAGATATCGATAGGTCTGAATTAATCTAGAAATAATACCTATTGTTAATTATTTCTCGATATCCATCGTCGATGATTATTGTTATTAATAACAATTCATCACGGAGATTAAAGTTTTATTTGGTATAATCAAATATCAATTAAATATAAAGTAAATTTAATAAGACGAAGAAAATTGAAAGACTCGAAAACAGGCTGTATCTTATTTTCTATCGTATTTTATTTTGTGTACCGCACGACCCGTTTTACCGTGCCAGTGTACATTTGACGTACCTAAAATAGATATTCCCCGGATCTTCGCTCTCGCAGCTAGTCAACAAGATTCTCGTCGCCGAAACTACTAGTCTCGTAGTAACTCGTGAGTTCTGCCAACGAAGACTAACGGCACTAACCAAAGATCACTATATCTTGCCGGACTCGAAGAAGCGTTTGTGGAGACTATTTTGTGGGGCCCGGCCGTACGAGGGGTCACACATGAACTGAGATCGAAGAGAAGGAATTCAATGATATTGCGCGTCTCTTGCAACGCTCTCGACCCAACACAGGCAGCGATATCTTATCACGTGTTAAACGCGCATGTACATGTATGTCCACTTTTTAACTACACAAATGATCTAAAACAGTATGTGGTCTTCGTTCGTCGAACTACAATGTTCGTATCTCCCGAGAGTGGACTGGTCGAGCGTCGCTAACAAATTGTTCTAACATCTACGATGAAAATTCAACGTTTGATCGTCACACCTGTTATCATCGCAAATCTCCTGTTGTCTATCGGTTAATAACCGGACATTGACTTTGATGCAAGAATGACTCGTCGGGAATGAAAATGCGCGTTCGAATTCGTCTCACGAATTTCTGGCGCGACGTGGTATCGAATAGTATTTTTTTTTTAAATCTCCCACTTCCCATTGGCACTTTCCTGCTCGCGATTGTTGTTTTCTTTCTGCGATCGAAAATAAAAATTATATCAAACGCTATCGCTTCGAGATACGAGATCGGGAGTTTATACGCAGTGCCCTTCCCATATCGACGGAAAAAATTGAACACTCGTGCACCATCGTGTGCAGAAGCGATACGCTATCTTCGAGCCAGGAAATAACACGACAGTCTGCCGGAGTACTTCCTTCGACTCGCGTCTCGTTCCCTACAATTCTAATTCGATCACGCTTTATGGTGAAAAATTATTCATCGTATCGAAAACTTACGTCGCGAGTCAGATTCCCTATCCGTGTTCAGCAGGATGTCGCCAGCACTCGCTCCGTTTTTTATCACAAAGGGAAACTAGAGGACGTTGCGTCGCAACGAAACCCAATGCACTCTTTCCAGACGACTCGGTAATTCTCGATGCTTCGCACTTTGCGTTTCTACGATTAAATCGAATCAAACAATGACGACTTAACGGCAGAATTTGTTTTTTATTGACAATTTTCAATTAACGAAACGTTTAACGAAAAACTGTTGACAAAACTTACATCCGCGAGTCGATGTAGGAATTTTGTTGTTATTTTTTGTTTGTTAGTATCAAGTCCTTCGCCCACTGCAGCACCAGCAACACTGTTGGGAACGAAGTCTGGCTGAATGTGCCTATTGATGGTGATGCGCGCGGATCATCGTATCGTCCGGCCTCCCATATCGTCATGATATATCCCTTTTACGAGAGCACCCATCGTACATCGGGCGATAGAGATGGCTATTATAATACGCGCATGTATATCTGCATTTAACGTTTTAACGAGAGTGGAGCATCCTGACAATATAACGTGCCGATGAATGACGATGATGATCATCATGGTGATCATCGTGATGAGAGGGTATCATGCTCTTAAACTGCAATTGCCACTAGCACAAACAATCGGCCGTTATACATGTAGCTATCTATTAAGCAGCTATCTATCATTTCATTGAATTTGATTAGGAAATCGGGGTGCACGTCAGCCATGAAGAGAGATACACGACACATGTCGAACACTCGATATCCATTTTGCTCTCTGCATACGTTAATGGCAAGAAAAAAGCGGTGTAAAAAATCGAAAAAAAATCCCAACCACGCGAACAAGGCGCTATTTTAAAGCTTGAACGATCGCGAGTCGAACGAGCACAGATTGCGGAGGTTGCGAGTCTCGGAAAATGGAGTTATAATCATTTAAGTAAAACGATACATAGTTGC
Organism: Netelia inedita; assembly: GCA_964017225.1. Taxonomy (NCBI): domain Eukaryota; kingdom Metazoa; phylum Arthropoda; class Insecta; order Hymenoptera; family Ichneumonidae; genus Netelia; species Netelia inedita. The sequence continues at coordinate 1,917,070 of OZ024922.1, read as the reverse complement.
TCTAGGAAAAATGAAGCTTCTTTCAACTCTCGTCGAATTAATTACTTGAATACCACGAAGAAGCGTATCATATTTGCATTCTGAGAAAAAACTTTGATAAGTCCACTATGTGGTCAGATCCTCTAAAAAAAATGTCCAAGCGACGACCAACGAGTCCCGGAAGTCGATTTTGCAAATCAATGCAGATTGTATCTTACAAATTTAGTTTCGTAAAAAAAAATGTCCATGTACAAAGTGCGATAAGAGACATTTTTTTTTTAAAGTCGAAACGTTCATAAAAACGTCCTGAAACTTGTTTCCTCGTGATGTAAGAGAATGCAAATTAACGAATGGATTGGTACCCAAGCATTATGTATTACACAATTAATTATATCCATAAAACATTCGCGCTCCTAACTTGGGCCATGTCTCCGCTAATGAATAGGATCTCTGATATCGGATCTATCGTTTAGTACCGTTCACTTGTCCCTGCATGCTTACTTTACTCGGTACGTATGTAACGTTATTTCATTCCGTCCACATTTTCTCGTTATGCAAATCTTCCATTATTCACAAGGAAAATGCGGTGACTTCTTTACTTTTATCCTCGACTCCTCGACTCGATTCGTATTAGCATAGCTCTTGGCGGTCAATGTGCGCGAAAGACGAAGTATACGGGGAGGGGGTGCTATTGTTACGAATGGGAATATCGTGTGTACCATATGTAGTTCGCATCGTGACCGCAACCCACGCGTTCCTACTTTAGACGGTCGTCCATCGAGGATTTACAGCGATTGCGGTAAGTCGAATGATAAAATATGGACAAAACATCTACTGATCGACCGCATCGTTGCGTGCGTAGTCTGGCCGGTAGGAAAATAAGATGCCATGAATCTAATAGAGTCGTTAGGAATTAGTGCAACGAGCAAAAACGAATAGAACAAAAATGGACGCGATGGCGATTCGGTCGGGAACAAATCACGCGAAAGAATGAGTAAAAATGGTAAAAATGGTTTATCACCGAATTATGGTAACGAGGGTTCACAACCTGCTAATTATAACTATCGTGTGAAATAATAGAGAATATTTCAGTGGATAATGCGATTTTAATTACTTTTATGCGAGCCATGACACGAACAATTTATAATCTCTTGGACGATAAATATACATTGCATTATCCTACACCACGTCGCGATTTTATAGAGAAAAAAGTGGAAAGAGAAAGACAAATCATATACTACATTATGCATTATATTTTACGCAACAAACGAGTGCATGGAACAATATCGAGCTACGCAAAACGTTGTCCGAGTTGCGCAATTCACGAGATTGCAATCGAGCGGTTTTATAATTACATTCGTATAATCCTAATATATTGTGTGTCGTTTAAGTAATTGAAAGTAAAAATTATGAGCATCGTCCGTAAGACCACCCACGGTAGAACAAATTGTCCCGATGTGCGACATACATGGCATGTTTTTCTCCATTTCTGTCTTTAGCTTTGCAAAGTCACCGACTTTTTGAAGCTAAAGAACAGCTAAATGAAGAACGTTCGATCTTGGATCTCAAGGATAATAGATGCTCAATCAGCGAATATAGCGACAAACTTTGTTGTTACGCCTTAACCCTATATGTTTAACCGGTCAGATGACCTGGGAGCATTCACATATGCTGCGGGCACAGTTAAGGTTACCGGCATTTCTCCCAAACGAAGTTACACGTCTTGGAATGTGCAATCTAGGTCCTTTATATGTGCACTCGCAGTAATGGCATCACCAAGCATCCATCACACAACCCTGACGAAACAGGCTTCAGACCCGAAATCGGTATTGAATACATAGCAAGATACCCGGGGTTTACAACCCCAAAGATATAAACATCGTGTCGAAAGGTACACAATATTTGGAGGACCAATGCTGGGTGCGAAAGCTGCTGCCTAGCCCTAAGATACATCACCTCGGGGCTGAACCCGACAGCGTTACCGGGGCACACACGGATTCAGGATCCAGCATTGAGTATGTGCTTACGTCGCGTCTACCTCAGATCGACCCTCTCCGAGATGCGGCTATAAATCCTGCATCCATGGGCGTATCGCGCAACTCAAAGTTGCACACAAAAACAGGTACCGGAGAGATCCGCCCCTATCCATGGTACCACACTACCTACCGGTTTATTTCTAGGACGTTTCCATTTTACTGTTTCAAGGTGATGTGTCGACGTTCCTCCCCCATTCCCAAGCACATCAACTCCTCGGACACCCGCCTGGCTGCGTTCAGTCCATCCAACACAACGCTGGTGCCCACCGTGCGTAGTTCCCTCATTAGGGACATCACCTTCATAACCATGTTAATATCATACATGGACGATTTTAATTCATCTTGGATCGACACAGCTCCTGTTCTGAGAGTACTGTATGCGTATCCGGGTGTGGACGCAGCCTTCATAAAGGACAAACAGTCTGCTCGCGGTAAACCCTCTCCATTCGAGTTCTCGAGAGTGTCGACGAAGATACTTGCGCGACTGCCAGGATTCCGGGAGGATAATATACCGCCGCGGCACTGTGTACATAAGAATGCCACTGCGTCTCGTCACGAAAAAGCCATCGTCCCGTGTCTAACCTCATAAAGCCACTCGTTGATTCGGAACACGCGCGAGACTGTCTCTCGTCAGCGATAAATACCTTGTCACGTGTAGCACGGAGGGACGTAAAAAGACCGGGAGCAGTGGCGCTCTCTCGCGCTGTCTCGCCCAAGACAGCGCGATTGCTCCCGGGGCAGCGCCCTCTATGATAAACGGAAGGCGCTTACCGGACATAAGTGACGCTAGTTCCGCGAACGTTATACCAGAGAATTCACGAATAATTTTATAATTGTGTCAAACTTGGCAAGATCCTCTAAATCTTCGTTATTTCATCTATACATAAACGAATGTTAACCGCACACGCCATCTATGAGGCATATTGGTGTTCCATTGTCAAGACGCGTGCTTTTGGCCTCCGACGAGAGGCCATCTTAGCCCTCGAGCGCGTCAATCGTTCCGTCTCGACAAGACACGTCGAATACACAAGATTTAAGGAGATACGGATCAAACGTGATAAAACACAAGCGCACGAGCCAACATCGTATGCATAGTATTAAAACGATCGCGGATGTCGCTATTGACATTGTGTGTGTGTGTCTCTCTCGCCGACACACCGATTTTATTCGCGAGAGGATCGATGCCAAGGTTAACTACAATTTCTTATTATTACGTTTTTCCTCCCGTACCTCCGCTCCTACCTCGTCATCCTCTTTGTTGTTTTTTTCCTTTTATTTTCATTATTTTTGCGTTCTTGCTCTAGGACATCGTCACTTTAATAAATCACAATTGATTATAAGATATGTGGATTAATCGTCGTAAGATTCCTTCGGCGGTTTCTAAAAAAAAAAATGCTGTAGAATTACAAAAAAAAGAAGAAAAAAAAGGTGGAGGAATGAATATTTTTTTAATACGACGGACGAAGTTCGAGTTCCGTCTATAAGGGTATAATAAAAGTGGAGGCCAGTCACATCGAACGGAGTCGAGAGCGTTGAATCAAGGCTGTAAAAAAATGTGTATGACGAATCTACCGATTGATCGATCGATCGGTACGAGGCTCGTTCGACTCGGTGTCGTTGTACCGGATGTTCCGCTCAACCGGATGTTATCACTCCCCGGAGAGCCACGCTCTGTTATATATATCAGCTCGTATAATGTGTATCTAGTTATACACGATCACGTGCTTTCCCTATAAAGCGATCGATAATACGCGACGAACACGTATTCTCGGTAAAGGACAAGGACTGACTTTCGTTTTAAATGTCAAAAAATGACCTTCGTCGTGTGTCTATGTAGGGAATATAACGGTGGGAGTCACGGCAAAGTAGAATAGGCGAAGTTCGAGATCTCAAAGTCTTTTTTTTGTACGTCACAGTCCCATGCGGTACAGTCATTGGACGTTTTAATGCTCGAACATAGAAAGAGAAGATGGAAGCTTGCCAACGACTGTAGCGCTTTGTTATTTTTCGGCCGGCCAATAACTGTACATAGAGCGAACTTCACTGTGCAGTGGTGCAATGTACCCTCGAACCTCGATTTTGTCAACAGACGTTGAACAAAACTATATATATATATAAATATATGTATATGTGTGTATGTGTATGTACGTGTTTATATATATGTGTGTATAGGCATATAATAATAGTGTTATAAAAATAGAGCTTATCTCCATGTTAATGTCACCATGGCGGTTGGAATGTCGAGCTCCTGAGCGTTCCATATAGTCCTCTTTGTTCTTTCGTCTCTTCTTCTTCTTCTTCTTCTTCTTCTGCTTCTTCTTCTTCTTCTCCTACGTCTCCATGACTCCTTTCCTCCCTTGCGACACTGCGAGTGCTAAAGTTTGGCTTCCTCCCTCACTCGCGACTTCGCACCGAGGTGAGAAAAACCACGAACACACGCGAGAGACTACAATAACGCGGCGAATGTTTTTTTTTTTTTTTTTCTCTCTCTCTCCGAACAGCCGATATCTCAACGCGTTATTGTTTCCTTCTTCGCCCTCGTGGGGCCCCCACGACCGCAACGTACTCGACTAATATCATCGCACGCTGTCGTTGTACACCATCATCGAATTTACACGGTTATACACACTCTCGCGGATTATTGCGCAACGACCCGGCACACACGCTTAATAGGATATACAAAGTCGCACGCCCGCAAAAATCTGATCGAGAAATACACGGGGATTGTAAGCAAATTGGTATTATTCGTCTATATATTGTTATTTGGAATTGGGTACGTGCACGAGCGTAAGACTATCCTATACGATTGACGAGGGTTCGTGTGTTAATAAGTGTATATAAATGTTGTCATATCGTGTATCAGTATTGGCTCCGATAATTCGATGAGTCTCACGAGTGAAGCCAACTGGTCGATGGGGCCGAGATACACGTTGGTTGTATCTACAGATTCCCTCATTTTATGTTATACTATGTATAAAAACAGTACGTCAGAAACTCTAAGAATATACCCTCTACAACAAATCCCTTTTTTTTTCAATTTGATTTATGTTTTACTATGGTATTAAACGACAGGTGGAACGCTGATTCCCATGGGATACGATGATGATTGATCGATGTTTACTATTCCCAAGTCGCGGATATACATGTAGCGCGTATGACGTCCCTCCAGTAGTTGCCGGAGGGATCGGCAAATCGTTAAACTCGCGATTTTCTGGTTACTATACTCTGGTTTGTTAAACGCGCGTGCGGCGGAGCTTCGCGACGATGTTTCATTACTACATTCGTCGTATGCTTACTTCTGACTGATCGTATCGCTAGAATCCCTTTATTACCGACATCGCGAGTTCTTCATACATGAGCGCGCGCGCGTGATCGTCACGCCTCTCTCGTCCGTTTCTGGAACTACGTAGCAAACTCGGTCGGTAATGCGAGAAAATTAATGTCGATAAATATAAATAACAAACGTTTGATCAAAAATACAAAAAAAAGAAAGCGCGAAAGTAATTCGTCTATTCTTTATTGGAACATCATTATATACTTTACATTCGTATACGTATTTTGAGTAAAAAATAAAGATAATGCTCAGTGAGATTGATAGAGGACTTCACTATTATTCCCATTGTAAATTCCAAGCTCGACGCTTCTCAGTAGGTGTCAACTGGAAGTCAAACAAATTTCACAGCAATTTATCAAAATTAAAGAGAAAATTAAGTAATTACACACGAGCGTGAAGCGCCCATCGTACCGCCCCTGGGCTTCGCTGAGGTATCGCCATGGCAACGGGCAATCATCTTCCCCCCACCGAGCGTCGTCCGAGAGTTTACCCCTCTGTCCGCGGACCCGCGCGCTGAGTCAGTCGTTCTCCGGAACTCGCGCGGAAACGTTTACATTTGTCCCGGCTTTACGCATCTTCTCGCCTCCCTACGCGAATTTCCTAGTCCTCGAGAACCTAAAGAAAGAAAAAAATACGTTAAAACGACAAAGTGGATCGCAGTGAATTAGCTCCGTTGCAATCGAGTCGCCCACACGGGCGCTCGTACGCGAAACTCGGAAACGAAGGAGGCTCGAAGTAAAAATAATAATACATCACCGTCCCGAGAGTCTCGTACCCTCCGCTATACGCGAGTGCTTTCCGGGCCGCGTTCAATAATGAGGGACATGGCGGGTAAAATCGCCGAGTTAAAATTCGAGGCTCCCCTCGCACGTTTCGAGGAGGAGGACACAGCGAGTCTGAAGAATATGAATTTGCTGACAGGTGCGCACAAATAGAAAGAAAAAAGAAAAATCAAAACACCCTTAACGATACACTACCACCTCGTACCCCCTAATGCTGCATTGTCCGAAAGTATAGTCGAGTCGTACCATAGTCGTAATAACATCGCCCTTGACTTTGTTTCCTACGATAATGGATAATGAAATACGATCCATTCTTTGTGTCACAAACCCCCCCGCACAATTTCACTCCGCGTATACATATATCTATGCCTAAGAATCCCGCAAACTATGGGGTCTTCGTGTCTCTCCTCTGGCTTCTAATCCATCCCCATTGTCGTGCCTCCGCTGGCCCACTCTTACCGCAAAGTCGAACCTCC